>JAHRHZ010000032.1:13238275-13301413 GCA_024137785.1 Ginglymostoma cirratum
TTCATCAGAAAATGGGTTTAGGCCCGAAACGTCAAGTTTTCCTGCTCCTGTGATGCTGCTTGGCCTGCTGTGTTCATCCAGCCCCATGCTTGTTATCTCGGATTCTCCAGCATCTGCAGTACCTTTTATCTCTGTGTGACGGAATACTCCTCACTTGTATGAATGAATGCAACGTTAGCAATCCTCGAAGCTTGACACCATCCAGGACAAAACAACCTGTTCAATTGGCACCTCAACAACAAACATTCAATCTCTCTCCACTATCACCCGGTAACAGCAGTGTGCACAATATACAAGATACACAGCAGATATTCTCCAAAGCTCCTTAGACAGCACCTTCCAAACCCATGACCATTACCATTTAGAAGGGCAGCAGCAAGAGGCACATGGGAACACCATCACCTGAAATCTCCCTCAAAGCCACTCACCATCCTGACTTGGAAATATATCACTGTGCCTTCAGTGTGGCTGGGTCAAAAACCTGAAACTCCCTTCCTAAAGGCATGTGGATCAACCTGCAGCGTATGTACTGCAGCGGTTCATGAATGCAGCTCACTACAATCTTCACAAGGGCAACTAGTGATCATCAATAAATGTTGGCCCAGCCAGCGGCACCTATATTCCACCTGTGAATAAAAAAATACGCTAAGACAATCCCCAAAGTTTCCTCAGTTAATTCAGTGGCAGGAAGTTCTAAAGTATCTATTGGCTCTGCGTTCCTTTAGTAGCTTTTGGGGTCTCGGATAGCTAACACATCAAAGTAGATAAGACTACTTCAGGGGCTGCTGTGACTGCAACCCTCATCCTGCTGCATAAACACCAGCCCCTGGCTACTTGCTGCTATGTATACAGATGTGTAAGTAGTCAAGCAGGTAAGAAGTCTAGCAGGAGGACAAATGTATGAGAAAAAGTTTCATCCCAAATTTCTCCACCATTATCTCCTCTCATAAGGTCCTCCTTAAATTTTTCTCTTTAGCCATCATTCAACTAGTGCTGCCATCTTTGACTGGTGTTGTTTAGAGATTGATCATGCCTGTGTACCAGCACCTTGAGACATATTTCTACATTAAAGGCACCAAGTGTGTTATTGAGAAGTGCTGTTACACACAAGTTAATGTTTTTCTTTATATAAGCAAGTCATCCGTGATTTTTTCCCCCACCTATTAAGCACCAACAGTAAATGCATGTTATTGTTGACTTTATATGTCAAGTTCAGCAGTTATCACAATCAAGGACCAGCTCAAGAACAGATTACAGAACTGATTGAAATCTAGCAGAATCCAATTCATGCTGCCTGGCTGAGAGCCCAGCTTTCAGGATTAATAAGGAGATCAGTGAATTTATTCTCACGCAGATGGACACACCTTCCTTCACAATCAACATTATTTTTAACCGGTAATTAAAGTATCTTTGTTTTTATTCATTCACAGGATGTGCGCATCGCTGGCTAGGCCATCATTTATTGTTCATCCCAGAGGGCAGTTAAAAGTCAATCACATTTCTGTGGGTCTGGCGTCACATGTATTCCAGACCAGGTAAGAGTGGCAGTTTGTGTAAATTGATAAAATGCTAACTGACAAGGCCACACTTAAAAATTGCCCATTCCTAATAGTTCTGGGAAAGAGGTGGTCTTGACTTGAGTCTTTGACGTAATAGCGTTTGTTCTGTGATGCCAGAATATTGACCTAACCATAATCAGATAATGAATAGTGTGGGGCAATTTGAAGATGATATTGTTCTCATGACACTGCAACTCCTGCCAGGTGGTGAGATTATACAGAAAGGAGATGTTGTCATATCTTTCTGAATTACTGCAGTGAACTGTATCAAAAGTATGATAGCACCCACAGAGATCCAATGTAAAAGCCATTTGATATTGGCCAGACATGTTGTATTTGCACCTTGCCTTTAAGAGAGTTCATTCTTAAGGACTCCATGTGCTGTGTGTATATACCATGTAGCAACACTGCCTGGCAATTAGTCTAATATGGTCTTGCAAGTTGCACACACAGGCAATCTATAATGCTCTAATTACTTCCAATGTGTACTATGTTGTATTAGTGGTAAGCACACATGACCAGGCTCAGCATATGAATTTATTGGTATGAACTGAGGCAATTCCTGAACTAAATTGATGGTACGCAACCATTAACTCAATCAGACTTGCACCACAAATCACTCTATTCTTGAACCTTGATACAACAGCAGCAGTTATTATTGGACAAATGTTATTGTCTCTGCATTGTTACTGAGTGGATGCCTCCTCTATATATTAGCAAGTCTTGGATGGGCATTTGAATTACATGTCTCTAGGTTCTGCAACTGAATAGAAACTCGTTAATTGTACCAAACACCGACAAGATTATAAATACTTTAAACTATTCCACCTACCAATTTCCAACTTTACTAAACAAATACAGCACAGCAGTTTATGGGACTCCTATTTCCAAATCCTGTGCCAATGCAGAATTTCATCTCCTAACTGCTTTGAATTACCCATACTGTATAGTGTGTGATAGCAAAGCAAGATACAAAAATGGAGATCAGTACACTTGAGCACCATAATCACACTTGAAATGCACGGTACAGATGTCAAAAAAAATACTAGAACAGAGTGTATAGAGAAAGAAAAAATTAATCAAAGGATGAACAGAAATCCACGCGATATTGCTCAAATCACAATCATTAGCAAGATTTCTCCCCAATGTATCAATTATACAATTCCAAATATGAATTAATTATGTAGGGCATGGAGTCAGTTTTAATGAGAATCCCAAAGTTTAAATTATTCACCATACGTTAAACATAAAATGCAGGATTTTATCTGATTATAGCACTTCTACAACATATTAGCAGTGCTGCCAATATTAATATTCACAATTTCTGTAAATATCTGCTTTCACAATTCATGTGTTTTAGAAATATAACTTTGTTTTAGGAATTAAATTTAAATTTACTGAGTGGAAATACTCAAATAAAAACTGGTAACTAAGTAATTGGCCTTCAAACAGACCTGGGATAATTACACTTTAGCAGGTAACCTGCATTTATATGACGAGGACAGAGTTACAAATAAGAAAATTTTGACAGCAGATAATGCATCTCTGAAATTTTGGTAAGTAATGATGGTCTGTAGTTATTTCAGTGAGGAAATTAAATTTATTGACATTGTTTAAGAGAACAAATAAGCTAGAACTATCTTTATAAACAAGGGATTTCTCAGTGTAACTAGAAAACTATGGAAAAGGGCTGTTAATTCAATTAGATATATAAATTAGTCATGTGGGTCAGGGATTCAAAGGGTTGTTTTGAAGGTAAGAGATAATTAATTTACACTTACATCAATGATATGACAAATATGTCACATCATAATGGAGATAAGCCAGACAAAGAAATAAGATTGCAACTTTTAAGTTTATCTTTGACTTTGATCATAGAAAGAAGCAGGTTGGCTTGAGAGCAGAGTGAATTGAGGAAGCAAAGAAATGAACATTAACCATCCTAAGTAGAGAAAATACAACTTTATAATTCGCTGCAGATGGAAGCTTACTCTTACTTCAGAGACAGAGTTGATGAGGGGAAAAGAAGTTGGAAGGTTTTCCTAGATTTGAGCTAATGGAAGAAATCTATAGTAATTCTTATACAGAAAGGCAATTAGCCCACGGACAGACTGTGTCTTTCCAAAACCAGGACAAGTAAGATAGAGTTATTATTGAAGAGTGCAGGAGGGCATGCCAGGAGCAGCACCAGACATACTTGAAGATGAGGTATCAACTTGGCAAAGCCACAAAACAGGACTATTTGCATGCCAAACAGCAAGTGATAGACAGAGCTAAGCGATCCCACACCAACGAATCAGATCTAAGCTCTGCAGTCCTGCCACATCCAGTCATGAATGGTGGTGGACAATTAAACAACTCACTGGAGGACGAGGCTCCACGAATATCCCTATCCTCAATGATGGAAGAGCCCAGCACATCAGTGCAAAAGATAAGGCTGAAGCATCCTCAGCAATCTTCAGCCAGAAGTGCCGAGTGGATGATCCATCTTGGCTTCCTCCAGTGGTCCCCAGCATTACAGATACCAGTCTTCAGCCAATTCAATTCACTCCTCGTGATATCAAGAAACGGTTGGAGACAGTGGATACTGCAAAGAATACGGGCCCTGACAACATCCTGGCAATAGTACTGAAGACTTGTGCTCCAGAACTTGCCGCTCCCCTAGCCAAGCTGTTCCAGTACAGTTACAACACTGATATCTACCTGACAATGTGGAAAATTGCCCAAGTACGTCCTGTACACAAAAAGCAGGACAAATCCAACCCGGCCAATTACCGCCCAATCAGCCTCCTCTCAATCATCAGTAAAGTGATGGAAGGTGTCATCAACAGTGCTATAAAGCAGCACCTGCTCAGAATAACCTGCTCAGTGACGCCCAGTTTGGGTTCTGCCAGGGCCACTCAGCTCCTGACCTCATTACAGCCTTGGTTCAAACATGGACAAAAGAGCTGAATTCCAGAGATGAGTTGAGAGTGACACTCTTGATATCAAGGCTGCATTTGACCGAGTGTGGCATCAAGGAGCCCAGGAAAAACTGGAATCAATGGGCATTGGGGGCAAATGCTCTGGTGGTTGGAGTCATACCTGGCACATAGGAAGATGGTTGTGGTAGTGAGAGATCAATCATCTCAGCTCCAGGACATCTCTGCAGGAGTTCCTCGGGGTAGTGTCCCAGGCCCAACCATCTTCAGCTGCTTCATCAATGACCTTCCCTCCATCATAAGGTCAGAAGTGGGGATGTTCGCCAATGATTGCACAATGTTCAGCACCATTCGTGACTCCTCAGACGCTGAAGCAGTCCCTGTTCACATGCAACAAGATCTGGACAATATCCAGGTTTGAACTGACAAGTGGCAAGTGACATTCGCACCACACAAATGCCAAGTAATGATCATCACCAATAAGAGACAATCTAACCACCATCCCATGACATTCAATGGTGTTACCATCACTGAATCTCCCACTATCAACAACCTGGGGGTTACCATTGACTAGAAACTCAACTGGACTCACCACATTAACGCAGTGGCTACAAGAGCAGTTCGGAAGCTGGGAATACTGCAGCGTGTAACCCATCTCCTGACTCTTCAAAGCCTGTCCACCATCTAAAAGGCACAAGTCAGGATTGTGATGGAATACTCCCCACTTGCCTGGATAAGTGCAGCCCCAACAACACTCAAGAAGCTTGACACCATCCAGGACAAAGCAGCCCGCTTGATTGGCACTACACCCACAAACATTCACTGCCTCCACCACCGACGCTCAGTAGCAGCAGTGTGAACTATCTACAAGATGCACTGCAGAAATTCACCAAAGATCCTCAGACAGTACCTTCCAAACCCACGACCACTTCCATCTAGAAGGACAAGGGCAGCAGATATAAAGGAACACCACCACCTCCAAGTTCCCCTCCAAGTCATTCACCATCCTGACTTGGCAATATGTCGCTGTTCCTTCACTGTCACTGGGTCCAAATCCTGGAATTCCCTCCCTAATGGCACTGTGGGTCAACCCACAGCAGGAGGACTGCTGCGGTTCAAGAGGCAGCTCACCACCACCTTCTCAAGGGCAACTAGGGATGGGCAATAAATGCTAGCCAGCCAGCGATGCCCACATCCCACAAAAATGAATAAAAAAAAATCAGAAGCAGTGGTGTTTCTATTTTTTTTGTTTAGATAACAGTACAGGAATTATGAGTGAAGCTCAGGCTTGAACTGAAAAGTTTCAGACTTTGCAAGGCAGCCAAAGAAAAGGTTGGAGTTGGTCCCAAGAAAATCAATAATCTTCAAGAATCTGACACGACCAAAGATTCTCTGACAGAAGACATAAAGGAAAATAAAAGGTTCAGTGAGGATTTTAGTCTCACATATTTGTGACTTTGCTAATCAACATGATGTATAATTAACTGTCTAAGGCAGTGTTTATTTAGTAGTGTTTGTTTTACTTAATTCTTTGAGTAGCAAAATTCATTTGGTTTACATCACTCGATCTTGCACCTTCAATATCTCAATAAACAACAGGAATCTCAAATTTTTCTTTGAACATTAATAATCTCTACAGGAATAGAATGACAATACTGGGCAAAAACTGACCAGAATATTATTTTTTCTCTCTTATTTTCTAAAGGGTGTGACTTACTATGAAATATATTCCCTGTACACTGGAATACTGGAACTGAACTAATTGTTGGCAAACAGTTAAACAACAACGATGCATTTTAAGATAGCATTTGAAATATGATAAAATGTCACGACACTTTTAAGGCAGAAGAGGTCAATACATATTAGCCCTTTTTTTCACTGGTACCCTTTACCTTATCATAGATTAAGAGCTTTATTTTAATGTTTTCTATGGAAGTTCTGTTTCAAAAAGACAGCTACAAAAATAAAATCAGAAAATGTCTGAAATGCTTAGCAGGTATGACAGCATCTGTGGACAGAGAAACAAAGTTAATTTTTTAGGTCTGTGACCTGTGATCAGAACTCAACTATGGAAATAGATTACCCTCATGGATTTACTCAGTCTAACCTGTACCATATACTGTATTAAATCAGCTCTATTTTAATTATTGTTGCATGCGTGTTTGCTAAGGATAACTATACATGATGTTGATGCATTTAATTTAAATAAATTTAATCTGATTTCTTAATTGCTTGTTGCATATTTTGGGACATCTCAGGAATGTCATGGAGAATAGTTTTTGCACAGTTTAAATGATTTCTGGTGAGAGAGTGGCATGAAAGTCATAAAAGGTGCTGTAAAAGGACTGGGGCATCATTAATTATTACAACTGCCAAGCAGAAATTATAATAGGTGACATAATGAAGTCATTTAAGGAGTTCTAAAATATAGCTTGAATATAAATAGGTAGTTAAAACCGATGAATAGGTGGCAGTTTTAGCTAGTAACAGACTGTTAATAAAAAAACCTGACAGAAGATAAAGGACAGCTGAAACACCTTCCGACAGTTCACTTATTTAAATTATATATCTTCTGCATTTATTAGAATAACAACTGTCTGGAAGAATCACCTGAAAATGGAGATGCTCTTAGTAGGGAGGTAATCTCCACTTAGAAAATCTGGTGGAGCTGTCATTAATTTTAAACTCTTGGAAAAATAATCGCTATGGCAGTCTAACATTTGGGAGGGGGTGTGGGTAAATGACAATAAATCTTTTAACCGATAACTGAAAGAAAATGTGCACACTATTTAAAACAACATGCCTCGCAGACAATTTCCCATACACCACTATAACCATCCCAGGGTATGTTCCATCTCACTGTCTGGAGCCCAACCAATGGTAGAGACATAGTGGCATACAGTTGAGGGGGAGGGGTGGTGCAGTTGCCCTGCAAGTCCTCAATTTTGACTCTGGACCCTGTGAAGTCATGTGCCATCAGGTCAAACAGGGGCAAAAGAAACCTCCGACTAAGGTTGTGGAAGAGTAAAATCAATGTTTTAAGTCCAAAGACAACATTCGTTTAGTATCCTTTATTTGTTAACACTTGTGCTTAGGTATCATAGAATCACTACAGTGTTGAAATATGCCATTTGGCCCATCAAGTCCACACCAACCCTCCAAAGAACATCCCACCCAGACACAGCCCACCTACCCTATCCCTGTAACCCACCCAGCCTGCACATCCCTGGACACTATGGGCAATCTAGCATTGCCAATCCACAATACCTGCACGTCTTAGCACTGTGGGAGGAAACCAGAACAAACATGGGGAGAATGTGAAAACTTCACTGGACCGTCATCCAAGGGTGGAATCAAACCCAGGTCCCTGGCACTATGAGGCAGCACTGTTAATCACTGAGACACCATGCCACCTTCAGATATACAGGAATATAAATTCAGGCTGTGGGTCACAGATTGGCATCTGTGCTTAGGTATAAATACAGATACCCAGGTGTTAGATGCTTCCATGTTCCCACTTATGAAGTTCTAAACTATTTTAGGAAAGAGTAAGCTGGTATAGTTAGGTGGCAGTCTACACAGGTTTCTTTTACATTGGTATCTAGATTTGGTAGAAATCAAAGTTTCTTAACACAAGTCCCTGTGACTTGTCACTCAAACTAGAAGGCTGAATGTTATGATATTTTGGTTTTGTCACTATCAGTGATTTTCCTGGACAGGTTCTTTCTGCAAGGCCTAGCAAGTTTTCTCATATGACTATCCCAAGTACACCTCATTAATGACCTACCCCACCCTTACGGTGTCTCTCTTCTGGCTGGATTCTACCACTCACCGTAGCTGGAAGACCTCCCAAACCTGGGATACCCTGAAATAGACTCTCATCCCTGGTGGTGATGCCAACTTGGAACTATAGTCGTGCACTGTTCAAGTGGTGAAAGTCCACAGTTGTCTTTCACTGCCAAAATAGTAGCACCAGAGCCACAAACTATTGTTTCTCACACACAGAGGCATCATGGCTGACACTTCCTTTCACATAAATGTATGTTCCTACCCCAATTATTATTTAACAACCAGGCTGCAAAGAAAACTGGTCTGTAGAGATTTCATCTTACAGTCCTATAAGACAGTGTGGCTCTTTCCCAATACCCCATGTACGCCTGCATTTTATCATTCGTAATTGTGAGGCCATCTCATTCAAGGAAGCCTTCAAATAATGTAAAAAATATTATGGTCTCATGCTCCTCTCGGAAAACTGTCCTATTATCCTTGTTCCTCAGCACACATCACATCCTCTCATTGCCTACTGCAGTAGTGCAGCACACAGAATGTTTGGATTATCCAGCACACACTCTGTTTGTAATATACTGAAGGGCTCCACCAGGCCTGTCCAAGCAACAGAACGTCATCTTCAGCCGGTGTTTTATTTATTCAACTATGGCCACGGTCAAAGAATAGGCAGCATTTATTTCTCAGTCAGGGTGTTGGGATTTACAGTCATCAGCCATAGTCGCAAAAAGTCACCCTTGACCCCAGTCACTGTCCATGTAAGCCAGCAGGACTCTCAAATCCAGCAGAAACATAAAGAATTCTAAAGGACGTATGAGATCCAGCAGCTCCCAGAAAATGAGATGCAAACTCATAGACAGAATCACAGACTATTTTCACATTGAAGGAGTGGGACCCTTTTCTACCGATAATGTGCCCCTCCCAGTCTCCTGTGTGTGCAGTCAATAGTGACCCACATCTGAGGGAAGTCAGCTGTGTTGCCAAATTCTACGGCCCGGGAAGCAGCGTGGGGAACTCACCACTGGGAAACTAACTGAAATGGCGATATCTGGCACAAATGGCAGTAATCCCCTTCTAGGTGCATTGTAATCAATCAAACTGATTATTAAGTCAGGTTTCCAAGGAACATTTGATTTGATACAGTCTACTTTCAACAAACATCTACCCACATGTCCCAGGGGTGGCATGGTGGCTCAGTGATTAGCATTGCTGCCTCACGGCATCGGGGACCTGGGTTTGATTCCAACCTCAGGCAAATGTGTGGAGTTCACCCATTCTCTGCATGTCTGCATGGGTTTCCTCCAGATGCTCTGGTTTCCTCCCACAGTCCAAAGATGTGCAAGTTAGGCAGATTGGCCATGCTAAATTGCCATTGGTATCCAGGGATGAGGAGGCTAGGTGGATTAGCATGGGAAATGCAGGGTTTCAGATGGGGTGGGTCTGGGTGGGATGCTTTTTGGATGATTGGTGTGGACTCGATGAGCTGAATGGCCTGTTTCCAGACTGCAGGGATCCTAAGGGTAAGCTATCTGGAAGTACACAACTCTGTACTTCCAGAATTAGTAATTAAGTTTTAAGTAATTAAGCATGACTACTAAATTGCCTTACATTTTATCTGAAATATTTGCAATATCATGGTAATAAAATGGTAATCAGCCAAGCGCTGATGATCTTAATGGATGGAACATTTTTAAGAAGTGTTGGTGTCTCTAATTGAATGCATTGCAGGACATTTCATCACATAACCTCCCACCTCCCAGCTTACCCCACACCTAGATTTCCACTCATGGCTATCACTCACATCCATCTTTGTGGCCATCACTTTCCCATGCAAACTGATAAATAAACAGGCTCCACATGACACCCAAATGAATTTTTTAATCTGTTCATGAAACAGTTTTTAATTTCTACCCCCAGTCCAAAATTTCTTAAACTGATAAATTGAAGTTTGTAAGGTAAATGAAGACTTGCAATTTTAATGCCTGACTGATTTTGTTTGGTTCTTTGCTGTAGTATCCTGGAGATTAATCTTTAATCCTAAGTATTCTGAGATAACCGTAAAGGGATGGCAACCCTATATTGAAGCAGTATTAAAAGATTCCAATGAAATGAAATTGCAATGTAGCACAGCATGGTAAGCTGTGTGATTTCTCAAATTCTCTAGACCTCAGGTGACCCTGTTAGGGGGAGGAATGAAGCAGCTGCTTGCCTCTAATCGATAGAGAGAATGAGTCTCAGAACGAGTCATTATATTCCACTCTTAGGCACATTGAGACTGTGGTGGAGGCATGGAATGCAGGTCATCAGTCTAAATGGGCCATGATCGTGTGGTAATTCTGAGTGACAGACAACTTGGCAAACAAGTGCAACAAAGACGCACATGTTTGTGTCCAGATGGGTAAACAACTGCCAGGACAGGACGAGCTGTCAAACCTTGAAAGCATTGAGGTTTGAAAATTTATTCTTGTGAGCTCTGGGCCAGATTTTCTGGCGAGTGGCAACCTCATGCAGATTGCTACTCCAGCCCCTTCTCTGTTGGCATTCTTCAGCCAAAGACCCAATTTCTGGAAGAAGAATCTCTAAAGGAAAACACTGTTTCAAGAGTTTCTGACAGGCCCAGATGGAGACCAAGCATTAACACCAGAAGGAGGGTATGAAAACCAAGGGGCCTACACACCCACATTCACAAACACCACCTGGCACACCTAGGGCAGGATGTCTGCATCCAGTGTTGGACAATATAGTCACCACACGACCCACAATGTCACAGTGGAAGAAAGTTATCCTCAGTCTCAAGGGACTGCCTAAGAAGAAGTATTAAAATTATATTCAGTTTAATTATCCTCAATGTAACATCATGTGGCCTTTTGTGAATGTATATCTGTTTGTTAAGTGGAGTGTTGCATAATTTCAACTCAAAAAATTCTAGAGGTGTGTTTTTATGTCCCAGGCAAGCATGAACCCATGCTAATAGATGTGACAATGCTATGAAGTAAAAGAGTTTCTGCCCAAAAAGATAGTGCTGAATTTTACATTTTATTGACTAAGTGTGAATTGCGCCAAGTTTTTCTTGCCACAAATGTTTCTTTCCGTATCTGATCAAACTTGCCTCATTGGCCACCTAGCCCACACCACAAGCCCCTCATTTCTGATTCCATCCCCTCCCTTACCATGCATTGTTCTAAAAACAGCTTTCTACTCTGTGGGTACCCACAGGAAGATTGTTATCCTGTGCACCCATGCTGTCTTTAGAACTCTGTTGTGCAATCTGGCAAGTCCTGTCAGTTTGGAACCTCCCTGCACAGTTCCTCACAATTTTCTCCAGCTGTGGCAGACAAAGGGGCTTTTCAGGCAGGAACCTGAATGGGGTCCTGGTCCCCCAGGACCAGCCATAGACACCACCACACCAGGCCATGCCAGCCTGGTCTGAGGTTGCCTCCAGGTTAAAGCAGTCTCAGCCATTTGGAGTAGTGCCCAACAGTGTAGGAAAAGGGTCAATATCCTGTATGCCAACATAAGTGCCACTAACTTCTCTGAAATACCTCACACTCCCTCTACGACTGCTACTGTACCCATCTCCCACCAAGGCTTTTGATCCACCATTCCCACTATTGTCTGCAACATCTTTCCTCACTTGCTGTTAGGTACCCTAACATCCAACACCACTAAATCTGCAATGACTCTGCATGTCTATTCCCCTCATTCGGGGCACCACACATTTTTTTATTCACTCATAGGATGTGGACATCACTGGATTGGTCAGCATTTATTAAATCATAGAATTATAGAATTTTACAGCACAGAAAAAGGCCATTCGACCCATCATGTCTGTACCAGCTCCAGAAAGAGCTATCTGGCTGGCCCCATTCTCCAGCTCCATCTCCATATATTTGAAAATGATGACTTTAAAAACTATATATCCAGCTGCTTTTTGAAACCTCCTGTGGAATCAGCCTCCATCACTTTCCGACACACTGCATTCCAAATCCTAACAACTCCCTGAGTAAAGAAGTTTCTTCTCATCTCACTCCGTGCTGTCTTGCTGACAATCTTTAAATTGTTAGCCTAATTACAGACATACTAACTAATGGAAATAGAATATCCTCCTTCACCCTGTCAAAATTGTTCATAATTTTGAACACCTCAATAAGGTTACCTCCTATTCTTGTCTGCCGCAATTCCTAATTACCCTGGAGATAGTGGTGATGAGCAGTATTCTCGGACTATTGCAGCCTAATCGGTGCAGATACACCCACAATGATATTCGGGACAGAATTCCAAGATTTTGACCCAATGACATTGAAGGACTGTCAATATGTTTCCAAGTCAGGAGGCTGAGCGACTTAGAGGATAAATTACAAATGGTGGTGATCGCAGGTATCTGTTGTTTCTGCTGGATGGTGTCAAGCTTCTTGAATGTTGTTGGAGTTGTACCCATCCAGGCAAGTGAGGAGTATTCCGTCAGGCTCAGGACTTTTGCCTTGTAGATGTTTGACAGGTTTTGAGGAGTCAGGAGGTGAGTTACTCACTGCAGGATTCCTCGCCTCTGACCTGCTCTTGTAGCTGCCGAATTCATGCATCAACAATAATAACTGTGCTTCCCACTTTTACCTCCCTTAATACCAACCTGAGTCTCAGTCCAGGAGGAAAGCAGTTCACAATAGGCCGGTAGTGGGCTGCCCAACTTTTGCTGCTCACCCCTTATGTAGAGAGCATCCTGACTCTGCCTGTTCCAGGTGACTGACTGACCAAATCCTTGGACCATTATCAAATGCTGCCCCTGTGCCAGATCTCTTGAGTGAAGGCCATCTCCCTTGATTTCACGGTGTGGAAATAGGCTCTTCGGCCAGACAAGTCCACACCGACCCTCAGAGCACCCACCCAAACCCATCCCCCTATAACCCACTTAATCTACACATCCCTGAACACTACGGGCAATTTAGCATGTCCAATCCACCTAACCTGCCTATCTTTGGACTTTGGGAGGAAACTGGAGAACCCGGAGGAAACCCATGCAGACATGGGGAGAAAGTGCAAACTCCACACAGACAGTTGCCCGAGGGTGGAATTGATCCCGGGTCCCTGGCGCTGTGAGGCAGCAATGATAACCATTGTGCCACCCTTTAGAAAGCCTACTGCACCTGGCATTCCCAGGCAGTCACCCATCTAAGTACTAACCAGGCCTGAGTCTGCTTAGCTTCCAAGCTCAAGCATTTTCAGACTAGTAGACCTGCTGACAGCCATTACAAGTTTGGCGCCCAAGTGTCCATGCTAAATGGCAAGGCAAGACAGAGTCTATGAGCTGGGTGTATGTCCCTGAGCACACAGTGTCCTTGCTGCGCCATTACAATGATAATCATTGGTACAGCTCAAGGATGCAACATTGAGGTGCAGAAGTGGCCTGTAAGTGGATTGGAGATGTCCCATGAGGGTGGCACATATCAGATGTCCACGTCTCTGGACATAGAGTGTGTGTGTGTGTGTGTGTGTGTGTGTCTGTGTGTGTCTGTGTCTGTGTCTGTGTGTGTCTGTGTGTGTGTGTGTCTGTGTGTATGCCTAGTACCCGTGGCAAGTGCCCCGAGATATTGGTGCCCAACCTGAAGATCTTTTGAAGGAAGCAGCCTGTTGAAGTGGCTAAGTAGCTGCTGTGATTTCTATGTCAAGCTTTCTTGATGTGTAGCTTGCTTGGTAAGATGGGAAGCTGAATATTAATGAGATGAACTGGGCCATTAACAAGGCGTTTAAAAAGCAGCAATTGGCAATTCACTCTTGCCTAGCGAAAAACTTACCTCACTGCTTGCAAAAGTAAAACAGATGGTATGAGATGCTCCTGAAGTTGAGATTGGCCTCACTGGACTTCTCATCTGACTCTGCTACAAATCCCACCATACACCATGTAACTCGGATGCCTATAAAATTTCATCCATTGTTTTGTGCTTTAAATTGGATAAGATTGGTACATACATTACTTTGGAATTACCTTCTGTATGTAATGTTCTATTATGGTTTTGTAAGACAATCTAGGCTGCCCAGTTTCAATGTCAGCCGATTTGACACTCACACCTACATTCATGTTAAAAGGCACCATCAATTTCTTGATGATTTCAAGTGGAAGTCAAACTTCTCTGTGATAATGTTGTCTGGCATTTGATATTACATTTATAAAAGACAATGCAAACATGTGGATGGCACAGTACATAATAATAGTTATGCCATGATAAAATATAATTATGACTGCACTCAGGAAGTAAGCATTGCGTTTGAAAAGTTGGCTAGATTTTAAAGAAAAAGCTAAGTAGGAACACTGGCTCAGCTACCTCAGTGAAATAGTGAAGAGGGAGGGAACGGAAGCCAACTGCATCCCATGCAAGACTGATAGAAGAATGACTGTTAGTCAACAAATAAGGATGAACACAGCATGAGAGAAATGTTAGCTCTAACTTTCAATAAGGGTCACTAAAGCAAATCGAGCTTGATTATGGCGCATACATAGGAATGCTAAAATCAGCTGCTGTTAAATGACTAGGCTTATTTACTGTAACATTCAGGAATGTCATGTAATAAAAATTATAGAAATGCGTCTGATGTTAAATAGAAAGGAATACAATATAGAAGTTTATAGACTGCTTGAGAATTAGAGAACAAGTAAGAGTGTAAGTACAGTAGATCTTATATACAGGTGCCTCTTGAGATGTAAATTATATAAATCTTGTGCCATGTGAAAGACTACTTAATGGGCCATTCTAGCTAATGTTTCTAAAGCAAAGAGAGCTAAAATATCACTAGGGTTTTGTAACAGACTGTTAAAGTAACAAGAAAAAGTGAGGCTTCTTTGAAGCAATAAGGAAAATGCGTGAAAATAAAAATGTTCCATTAGTATGAATGTATGAATATGCAAACATACAAATTAGATGTAAAAGTAGGCCATTTGGCCTCTTGAACCTGTACTGCAATTCAACAGTTATACAGCTGTCCTAATTCCATATTGCCATCTACTTCTGAAAACTTTTGATTCCTTTGCCTAACAAAATTCCATTCACATCCAACTTAAAAATATTCATTGATACTGTCTCCATTATCTTCTGAGGCAGACAACTCACACAACAACAACAAAAAACATTCTCCTTATTTCTATCCTAAAAGGACAACCACTAATTTTAAAACAGTTTTCTCTAACATTGGACTCAACCACAAGAGGAAATATCCATTCCATATCCACTATGTCAAAACCCTTCAGGATCTGCTACCTGGACAGGATGGTTTCGGCTATAAGGAGAGGTCAAATGGGCTGGGACTTCTTTTTTTTCCCTGGAGTGTAGGAGATTGAGCGGTGACCTTTATAGAGGTTTATAAAAGATCATGAGAGGCAGAGAAAAGGTAGATAGCAAAGGCTTTTCCCCATGGTAGGGGAGACTAAAACTAGAGGGCATAGGTTTAAGGTAAGAGGGAAGAGATATAAAATAATCCAGAGGGACAATCTTTTCCACACAGAGTGTGATGAATGTCTGGAATGGGCTGCCAGGGGTAGTGGTGGAAGTGAGTACAATTTCATGTTCTGAGAATTTTTTGTTCTGGTACATGGATGGGATACGTACAAAGAGATACGGACCAAACACAGGCAAATGGGGCTAGTTTAATAGTGAAAACTGGACAACATGGGCAAGTTGGACGGAAGACCCTGTTTCCATGCTGTAGACCTCTATGACTCTACCTGATATTATTCAATCAAGTCACCCCTCACAATTCTAAACCTCAGTGAATACAAAGCCAATCTGTTCAAATTTCCTCATCAGATAACCCACTCATTCTAGGCATCTCTCCAATGCTGCCAATGCATTTGCATCCTTCTTTAAATAAGGAGACAAAAACTGTGCGCAGCATTTGAGACATTGTCAGAACAAGGTCCTATATAATTGAAGCATAACATCTTAGCTTTTATGTTCTCTTCCTCTTATAATAAAGGATAGCATTTTATTATGCTTTTTTAGATTAGTTACTGTACCTGCATGCCAATCTTTTGGTGATTCATGCACTGAGGGAACCAAGATCCCTCTGCACCTTGGAAATCTACAGTCACTTTTAATTTAGGCAATATTCTACTTTTGTTTTCTTCCTACAATTTCATATTTTCCCACATTGTACTCAATCTGCCAGATTGTTGCCCGCTCACTCAATCTATCCATATCAGTCTGCAACCTCCTGTCTCCTTCACAACATACTTTCCTACTTATTCTTATCTTGCCAAATTTCATTACCCATGCCTCCACTCCACTCATCAAAGTAATTGATAAAAATTGTAAACAGCTGAAGCCCTGGAACAGACCCTTGTGAGACGCCACTTGTCACATCCTGCCAATTAGCAACAAATCTATTTATGCATACTCTCTGCTTTCAGTCTGCTAGTCAATCTCTGTTATGATAGCTTGATGGCCCACACACTAGGTGCTGCTACTTGTGCACCTTATCAAATGCCGTCTGGATTTTAACCAAATAACTATAAATTAACAATGCCCAAATGGCTTAGAAACCAAAGCTGGTAAATATAATACCCAAGTGTCTCATGTCCCAGTGCATCAATTAAACCACGAGAGCTCTCAGCTTGGCTATTGATAATTGACCTTAACAGCATACAGACAATGGAAGTTGTAGCATCCCTGGCCTATCAAAGCTTCAACATGATTATGGTTTGTGTGATCTCAAGTTTAATGCTGGCAAGGACTGCCAACCAGGTGCGCTCTTTAAAGCTGCCTTTACACAGCAGCATGGGTTTTGAGAGAACACATTCACTGATCCCTCTGTAAACATTTGTTCCACATCCACAAACTGGCAGTGGCATTTTGTCTAAATGCACACTCAAACTGTTGTTGCTTTAATGATACATCATGCCATTGTCACAACTAAACACTCAGAAATTGCCAGAAGAATACATCAGTTCTCCCACTTCATATAACATCTTTAATGTAATAAAGTATCCCAAAGTAGATTTGACAATGTAAAACAAAAAGTGAGGTAGAGACACAAAAGGAAATATTAGGTCAGATGACCAAAGCTTCGGCAAGTAAGTTAGTTTAGGAGTTTCTTAATAAAGTACAGACGTCACTGTATGGTGAGGGTATTCCAGAGTGTTAATCATAAGGGGGTAGATCATGCCTCACAAACCTTATTGAATTCTTTGAAGAGGTGACCAAACACGTGGTTGAAGGTAGAGCAGTGGATGTGGTATACATGGATTTAAGTAAGGCGTTTGATAAGGTTCCCCATGGTAGGCTCACCCAGAAAGTAAGGAGGCATGGGATAGGGGGAAATATGGCAGATTGGATTCAGAATTGGCTGACCCTTAGAAGACAAAGGGCAGTAGTGGACGGAAAATATTCAACATGGTGGTCAGTTATGAGTGGTGTACCACAAGGATTTGTTCTCGGTCCTCTTCTATTTGTGATTTTTGTAAAGGATTGGATACAGGAGTGGAAAAGTGAATCAATAAGTCCGTGGATGATACGAAGGTGGAGTTGTGGATAGTGTGGAGGGCTGTTCTAGGTTACAAAGGGACATTGATGGGATGCATAGCTGGGCTGAGAAGTGGCAGATGGAGCTTAACTCTGAAAAGTGTGAGGTGATTCATTTTTGAAGGACAAATGTAAAAGCAAAATACAGGGTTAACGGAAAGATTCTTGGCGGTGTGGAGGGGCAGAGAGATATTGAGGTTAATGTTCAAAATTCCCTGAAAGCTGCCACCCAGGTGGGTAGAGTTTTTAAGAAAGCATATTGTGCGTTAGCTTTCGTTAATTGAGGAATTGAGTTCAAGAGCCGAGAAGTTATGCTCCAGCTATACAAAACCCTGGTTCGGCCACATCTGGAATGTTGTGTCCAGTTCTGGTTGTCTCATTACAGGAAAGACGTGGAAGCGTTGGAAAAGGTGCAGAGAAGATTTACCAGGATGTTGCCTGGAATGGAGGGAAGGTCTTATGATGAAAGGTTGAGAGAGCTAGTGCTTTTCTCTTTAGAACGAAGAAGAATGACAGATGACTTGATAGAAGTGTACAAAATGATCAGAGGTATAGATAGAGTGGATATCCAGAGACTTTTTCCGAAGGTGGAGGTAGCTATTATGAGGAGGCATAGTTTTAAAGTGAGTGGAGGTAGATATAGTGGAGACGTCAGAGGTAGGTTCTTTACACAAAGAGTGGTAGGTGTGTGGAATGCATTGCCAGAAAGGGTAGTGGAGTCGGCCTCATTAGGGGCAATTAAGCGCCTATTAGATAGGCATATGGATGGTAGTATAACGTAGGGGTGGAGGTTAGATAGACCTTAGGTTTAGGGTAAAGGTTCGGCACAACATCGTGGGCCGAAGGGCCTGTAGTGTGCTGTACTGTTCTATTTTCCATAAACAACTGAAGCACAGCAAATTGTGGAATAATTATAATCGGGGATATTCAACAGCCTGCAGTTACATGCCTGCAGATATCCCAGAGGATTACAGTGCTCGAGAAGATTACAGAGATAGGAAGTGATGAGGCCATGGAGAAATGATTAAAGAAATTATGTGTTATAATCAAGACCTTGCATGACCAGGAGCCAAAGAAGATTGGTTAACATAGGTTTGGTGGGGAAGTTTTTTTTTGTGCTTTAATTGTTAACTAGATGTGGCCTTCACTGGTAAGACCAGCATTTGCTTCTCACACCTAATTCCCCTGAACTATGCTTTGAGGTCTATCAAGAATCAACCACAATACTACAGACCTGGAGTCATATATAGGACAGAAGATTTCTTTCCCTAAATTATATCAGTGAACCAGAGTGTTTTTAATAACAATTTGCATTTATTGCTCTATTACCAGGACCAGTATTATATTCCAGACCTGTTAATTGAACTTAGGATCGACCAACTGCCATGCTGGGATTTGAATCTAGTATATTATCAGATTACTAACCCTGGGATAATATCACTATGCTACAATGTCCCCTAGTAGCAAATGAGACAAGGACAACAGGGTTTTCGAAATCTCAGTTTTAAGAGGGCTAGAAAGTGAAAGAGCAACAAGGAGTCTGTGGACTGTTGACAAGGATACGGAAGATAGATAACATGGGGAAAGAAATGGCAACATCTTGAAAAATGCCCATGTTAGAGAGGAGGAGATGCTGGACATCTTAAAACATGTAAAGGTGGATAAATCCCTGAGACCTGGATCAGGTTTACCGTAGAACTCTGTGGGAAGCTAAGGAAATGACTGCTGGTCCCCTGGATGAGATATTTGTATCATCGATAGTCACAGATGCGGTGCCAGAATACAGGAGGTTGGCTAACACAGTGACACTATATATGAAATGTGGTAAGGAAAAGCCAGGGAACTATAGACTGGTGAGCCTGAAATCGGTGGTGGGCAAGTTGTTGGAGGTAATCGTAAAGGACAGAAACATGTATTTGGAAAGGCAAGGACTGATTCGGCATAGTCAACATGCCTTTGTGCATGGGAAATCATGTCTTACTAACTTGATTCAGTTTTTTGATGAAGTAACCAAGGATTGATGAGGGCAGAGCAGTGGACATTGTCTAAATGGAATGCAGTAAGGCTTTTGACAAGGTTTCTCATGGTAGGCTGGTTAGCCAGGTTAGATCTCATGGAATACAGGAAGAACTAGCTATTTGGATATAGAAATGGCTCGAACTTGGAGACAGAGGGTGGTGGAGGGTTGCTTTTCAGACTGGAGGCTTGTGACCAGCAGTGTGCCACAAGGATTGGTGCTGGGTCGACTGCTTTTCTTCATTCATATCAATGATTTGGATATGAATATGTAGGGTGTGGTTAGAAATATTGCAGATGACATCAAAACTGGAGATGTCGTAGACAGAGAAGAAGGTAACAAAAACAGAAGTTGCTGAAAAGCTCAGCAGGTCTGGCAGCACCTGTGAGAAGAAATCAGAGTAAACGTTTCAGGTCCAGTGATCCTTCCTCCAGTTCTGAGAAGGGTCACCGGACTTGAAACATTAATTCTGATTTCTTCTCATAGATGATGCCAGACCTGCTGAGCTTTTCCAGCAGCTTCGGTTTTGGTTTCTGATTTATAACACCCATAGTTCTTTCAGTTTTTAATTAGAGCAGGAGGTTACCTTACAGTATGACGGGACCTTGATCAGATGGGCCAGTGGAGTGGGGAATGGCAGGTGGAGTTTAGTTTAGATAAATGTGAGGTACTGCATTTTGGAAAGGCAAATCAGAGCATGACTTATAAACTTAATGGTAAGATCCTGGGGAGTGTTGCAGAACAAAGAGACCTTGGAGCACAGGTCCATAGGTCCTTGAAACTGGAGTCATAGGTAAACAGGGTAGTGAAGAAGCTATTTGTTATGCTTGCCTTTATTGGTCAGTGCGTTGGGTATAGGAGATGGGTGGTCATGTTGAGGCTGTACAAGACATTGGTTAGGCCACTTTTGGAATACTGTGTGCAATTCTAGTCTCCCTGCTATAGGAAGGATGTTGTGAAACTTGTGAAAGGGTTCAGAAAAGATTTACTAGGGTGTTGCCACAATTGGAGGGTTCGAGCTATAGGGACAGGCTGAATAGGCTGGGGCTATTTTCCCTTGAGGGTCAAAGGCTGAGGGGTGACCTTGTAGAGGGTTATAAAACCATGAGGGGCATGAATAGGGTGAATATACAAGGTCTTTTCCCAGGGTGGGGATGTCCAAAACTAGAGGGTTTAGGTTTAAGGTGAGAAGGGAAAGATTTAAAAGGGACCTAAGAGACAGATCTTTCACGCAGCAGGTGGTGCGTGTATGGAATGAGCTGCCAGAGGAAGTGGTGGAGGCTGGTACAATTACAATATTTAAAAGGCATCTGGATGGGTATATGAATAGGAAAGGTTTAGAGGGATATGGGCCAAATGCTGGAAAATGGGACTAGACTAATTTAGGAAGACTGCTCAGCATCAATGACTGGAATGGAAGGGTCTGTTTCTGTGCTGTACAGCTTTATGATTCTATCTCCGTACGGAACGGGAATAATCAAAATTGGAGGCATTGAAGGTATGAATGAGGGCTTCAGAAGTAGCTGGGACAAGGCATGGGCAAACTCAGATGATGTTGCAGAGATGGAAGCAGACAATCTTATTATTGTACAGAAATGTGTTTAAAAGCTCTTTTGAAAGTCAAATATAGCACCAGGATTGCAAATAACCTGGTTTAATCTTAGAGAGAAATGGAATCTGTTGTATGGGAAGTTGTTCAGAGCAGGAGCCAAATGCAATTGCATCTGCCTTCCCAATATTAACTGACAGAAATTCCTAGCATTTAATACTGGATGACACCTAAACAGCGTGCTAACTTCGCAACTGTGAAAGAGTTGGGACAGGTGTTTAGGCTCTGTACTTCCAAGTGACTGAATAACTAAGGTGGAAGGGGTGTGGTTGGCCTCATAGAGTGGAAATCTTGTTTAAGTACATAAGGCATCATTAAATGATGTAGAAAGTGTAAACATCGAGGATTAGTTTAAGGCAAGCCATGATAGAATAAAGAGACACAGGCTAAAACTGGTGATAAATTAAATTGGAATTGCTATCACGAGAAACGCCTTCATTTAATAGTTATACATGTGTTGTTGCGTTCAGGAAAGTATAATGATGACAAAAATCTTACATTCACCTAAGATTTAGTTAGATGGGGAATGCATGTTTGTTCTAGATTAATCAATCAAGTTGGGATAACTTGAGTCTATCATCTCTAGAGATAAAAGGTACTGCAGATGCTGGAGAATCTGAGATAACAAGCATGGGGCTGGATGAACACAGCAGGTCAAGCAGCATCATAGGAGCAGGAAAACTTGACGTTTCGGGCCTAAACCCTTCATCATCTCTTTGTATTTTATGACCTTGTGGGTGTTTTCATTTTTCACAGATCAACCAACCTTAGCATGTAGCAATTTAGTTGCAGCATTGGAACTAATTTTTACTGATTTTGCTGCGCTGTTCAATTGCCATGCTGTCAATGGCTTATTACCATTGAAAGAAATAAAATTGAGCCAAGCCACCGAGCCAAAGGATTGTGTTTAACACGGGTGCTTCATAAAAAGTGCTCGACCAACATTAGAATAACAGGTAAATCTGAACATCCTGGGAAAAGGAAAGGAGTTTGCTAACAAATAGCTGATCCAATTGCTTTAATTCTCTTAAACAATAATTAAGTTAAAAAAGTCTATTATGTAATCCATATAAAATACTTGCAATTGTTTTGAAAAAAATATAAAGAATACTGGAACTGGAGGAGAAAATTCAGAAAATTTCATGCGAGGTTCTTTTTATTCACTCCCACTCAGATTTAAACGAATGAGATTTTCTCTATACAGATGTTGAAGAATGCATTGCTTCTATGTGCTTTTAGTTCAGCTTTCCAGGTATATTTTAATGTTTATAAGTAAGTGACTTAAGGAGTGAGAGGAGACACTGTCAGAAATCACACATGAGAAGGTCAGTTTGAGTCATTGGATCATTATCCTGTTCGATCATGCATGCAAGCAGATTTAAATCATCCAAGGTTGAAGAACTCATTATAACGGACAATATAAATTGTAAGCCCCCATCTGATCTGAACAGCTGAATGAGTTCCTTTCATATAATGCAATTTGCAACATGGTGCAGAGGTAAATTGATTGTTGGTAAGTAAAGGGTTGAAAGGTGATTGAGGGTAGGTGGGATTGTAGAGTAATTGGATCAAACATGGTCATACTGAATAGCAGATCAAGGGCTAAGTAGCCAATTCCTGCTCCTGCTTTGCTTGTTTCCATATTGACACATAGTGGGAGGAAACTCCTATAGAACATAAACACTGGCACAGAGCGTTGGGCTGATTAGCTGCAGTCTGTTATATTGGCTGAATCTTACAATATTTTGGATAAGTCTGAGCTTCATCAAGCTTTTACAAGGATTTATCACTGTGAGGTCTGGCAAATTCTCTCACTGCATCTTACCAAATGCACCTACCCAGCCCCTGTGGCATTTCTCACAGCCAAATCTGGCCCCAATTGTACCACACTCCATTCCCAGAACAATTCACCAATCAGCAGATATCTGCCAAAGACTGGCATGCTTTTGCCTGTGCAATCTTTGAAAGGCTGCCATGCACCTGGCTAGGTAGTGTTGGAAATCCAGCATTGCCTCTCACTAGCAATGTCGACAATGCCATGGCACAGCAGCAACAAAGCCGTGCTGCTCACTGCACATAGCAGGCATGGCTGACCGTCTGTCACGTGGAAACCCCAGGCGCTTACCCTGGTTGCAGTTTAACCATCAGGCCAAGCATTTTACCTGTACCTAGCCACAACCTGCCTGACCAGCCTTGAAGTCAGCACGACTCCGTCCTCAATGTCCACTGTACACTTGTAGCTGTATACCCACCTTTCAACAGGGAAACAGCAGGTATCCATATACAAGCTAGCAAAAAGACAAATACATACATAAGCTTTAGTTTACAGAACGCAAAAGTGAATACAAACAAAACCAATAACAATTGCATTTCAACCCGACAATCCAAACCATCAACTGGTTTACATTCCTCTGCTGCAGCTAGCACTTGTCTATTGGAAACGGGTGTCAATAAGGTTCTGTCTGGTTTGCAGCAGTTGATGTCGCTGAGCTCTGCCATGAAGGACATCTTCCTAGTTCCCAAGGTCCTCATCCTCCTCCTCCTTGGAACATTACTCCCTTCCCCCAATTCCTCCGCATCCAGCTCATTAACTCGTTGGCCACTCCAATTCTTCACTGCACACCACACCAGGATGATATGGCACTCTTTGTCAGGACTATACCGGCCTGTTCCACACCCTATTCCCTGTCCTTACCCCACCCACTGCCCCACCCCTGTAAGACTGGTCCAAGCATTGGAACTGCATCTTCAACAGCCTTGTGTCTGGTCCACCACAGCCCTGGTTGAGGTATAGCCAGCATTATATCTGCGCTCCACATCAGTCAGGGGACTATTCAGCTGGGTCATGAACCATGTTCCTAGTGCCTAGCCCTTGTCGCCCACTAACCAGGCTTGTTACTCTGTCCATCAAAAACGCCAGGTACATGACAGTGTGCAGTCATTGGCACCCTGCACCTGTCGGCGCAATGTTCACCAATATAACTACTTGGCTGCAGCACTGACCTGGTCATGGGGGTCTGGTGAACCCTTGCAGAGATGGCATCATTTGTTGGCCTGTTGCAAGCATATGTCAGCCATTGCTCCCTGGAAGGAGCCATTAGCACAGATATTTAGCACTTCAGTGACCTTCACAGCCACCAGGAAAGGATACCCTCCACTTCTAAAGCTGTAAGGTCCCAATCCAGCATCCACGCAGTTCCCTCAAAGCGGAGTAGGAGCCTACTTACCCTCAGGAAAGGGAGGTAGAGATGAAATTTCTTTCTACACAGCTTATGCCTCCTGATGGGCCCTACGATTGCGACCACCCTCTGGGATGGGCCTTCTCATCCTTTATGCCAACCAACTGCTGTTTCTGGGTTTGCTATCAGTCCCTCTCCTCCTCTGCTCATCATTGCAGGCACAGAGACCAATGTGCCCCCAGTGGGATGGCTCGTGACTCTTCGTGGAATCTTCCAAAAATAGGAAATGGGAAACATATAATTGTCCTCCCAGTCCCCTGAACCCCAGCATTACATCTTCAAGATATACCCTCTGCTTCTCTAATCTCCATTGTGGAGGCCATTGCCAATAAATCCCAACCCCACCCTCTGGTGCTGTTCCACATACTATCTCCACCTGCCCCACCCCCACCCCATTATCATCATGATCTTCACCTCTAAAAATGCTTCTGATTTTCAGCCCCACTCCCCCTGCCAAGCCCTGACTCCCCCACCCTTCAGACAGTGATTCCCTCACTATTCCAGATGCACCTCTTCAACTCTCTTGAAAAATTGACAGATGAAGCTCCAGGACTATATTCACCCCAGACATCTGACCAACTTCAACAGCAGCCCCTAGACATGACTGACCAGACTGCCGACCAGTCTTTACAACTCCCTGCCATTCACTTGACTGATGCTACTAGCCCTGCAGGACTGACCACTGAGCACTCCCCAGACTAGACAGGGACAGTTCCCTGTGATCATGAGTGCCCCAAGTGGATGACTGAACTTGGAAAAGCTGCTGAAATGCTTGGTGACTGATGGTACTGAGAACCCCTGATTGACAGCAGCCACGAGCCTCTTGACTGGATCAAGGATTAATCCAGATCCAGTTTCCATCATGGCCATTTGGTTGCAGAGACGTGCAGTGATTTGCCATATAGATGCCTGGCACATGTTGTAGCAATGTTAGATTGATGTCTCATTGTCATTCATCGACTTCGCTGCCTCCCAGCCCTGGTCAGATTCCTTCTAATGGCAACTAGCCTGTCTGTGTGTTTGTACAAAAGAGCATCTCAAAACATCAGTCTTGTCTCTGGCTGAAAGACCACCACACTAACTGACATGGTAGGACAAGGCCATAGCTGCCATAAATTTACAGGCAGCTGATAAATGAGTGAGCACTTAGACAGCAGGCCTGCAGCCTTGTCCAATCCATTAGCTGGATGCCTATCCATGTGCACAATCTGTTTGCTTTCTACAGCCTTTCTATATTAATTGCCAGTGTGCCCTACAAGGCAACCCTGTGCTTCATGAGTGCCAGTGTATTGCAGAGGTGCCATGATGGTCGTGATGAGTTGGTAGATGCCATGGACGAGGTATGTGCACAGCTGGTGACTGTGGACCAGGCCCTGAGATGCAGTTTAGTCATTTGCAATATGGAGACACTGTGGAACTGAATTCACCAGATACCCACCGAAGTTTCAATGTTGAGTTTTCTCTATGTTTAGCTATGGTGAGTTTGGTAAGATAGAAAGTTGAAGATTAATAATGCAAATTGATCCATCAACCAGGGGCTTAACAATCTATAGTTCCCCTTTAATTGGCAACTCACTGCTGCCTAGTGACGTTGCCACTTGTGAAAAGCACAAAGGCAGGAGTCGCTCCCGATGTCAAGATGTAAATCGTTGCACTTCACATCAGATTTTGCCACAAATTCTGATTTAACTAATCTCGCTCAGACCCCTGTATGTTTATTTCACATCTTCATGAACATGCAATTTGACATCTGATTCTCGAATACTATCTGAATTCAATCCATGCTTGATCTTTGTGATAGGATATTCCACATAAGTAGCCGGTCTCAACTTTAGGGAGAGAATTTCATTATGAGTTTCATATCTTTTGATAAGCATACCTTATATTGGCTGAACAAATTTCAATTCGCGAAGACAGTGGTAGTTAAGTTCACTAAGTTGGTAGAGGTAAAAAGTCACATATAAAGCTTGATTCAAATTCCGTTTTTGTGTCAGGGAGGAAAATCAAATAGGAATCATTGTGATAAGTAAAAGATAGTTTACTAGTGAACAGACAGCAAGAGATTCTTGTCACATTTTTTTCATAAAGTATTTATTTCACCTTGTTCTTGGTAGCACTTCTTTTCACTTTCACCCCAGTGGTACTAATAACATTATGAGTATCTGTGTAAAAATATTCAGAAATGTTTAACTAAACATCTCACACAAGCCTTTGTATGTTTTTGAAGGGCAGGGAAACAGACATAGTGGTCAAGTAAGTCAGTGCAATACTACAGGGCTCACAGACACTACTATAAGGCCAATTCCTGTCTCACATTGAAGGCTATTCTTTCTCACATCCATCAAAAACATTGTGTTGAGGCAGCCTGTCATTGCTTTGTGCAGCTTGCCCGTTATTTGTGCTCCCCGGTTGGCCTGTGCTGTCCCTGGAATGAATTGAAGTGCTAATGTCAGCTGAAGAAGACAAGTTGCTGAGGTTCAACATGTGCTTGGGAAAACGATGCTATAAGAATGCTATTGGGAGAGTACAATAACCATAAAAAATTCCTTCTATCATTATTCTGAATGAATCATGTTGCAAGCTGGAACTAAACCAAGCCACATTTAGTTTGAAAACTTAGAAATAAAGACTTGAAATTGCAAGCATTAGTGAAGGTGACAAATATTTTGCAACATAGCCCTGTCCACAGTCAAGTACGTCTATTATGTGAGTAACTGAGACATGCACAGCAGGAATATCTAAAATTTGATCCCGGACTACAATCACTTAGTTGATCTCAATCAGTGCATCTCTGCAATATATCCAGGTAGAAAGATCAGCAAGGATTTTGTTCTCTCTGGTACCCAAAACCACATTGAAAAGTGAACATGGTTTAGTTGTGATGACTTCTGCAGTCTAATTGCCTGTCCACTGAACCCACTTCCACAAAATAAATAAGTGACTTTGATGAAATGTCAGGAATGACAGATCTCTCCGCAACAACCACTGAATACATCAATAGGAGGATAGAAAATGACAGGGAAAAAGTAAGTGATACCAGTCAAAATGACATTTAAGAATGTAAGGAAAAATTAGTACTTCAACAAACGAATTGAAGTGAAAATGCTTGATTGAAATTTTATTTGAAGGTTTTGACTTGCAGGAAAGTTTTTCTCAAAACTTTTGAAATACAATTACTATTTGGTATATGAGGAGGTGTTCTCCTGTTGGATGGTACACCATTTTTCTTCCCAGGGAGGAATGTTTCATACAGGTGAGCTATCTCCATTTTGAAGAGGAAATAAAGTATTGGAAAAACTAATCATCTGATTCTTACGAAACAAAACAAAAAAATCCACGGAGCAGAATTACAAGATGAAATGATTAGGTTTGGGTACAATAGAAACAAAAAAAAACTCTTCATTAGAAAACACTCAAAAGAAAAACCAGCATAGTCAGGATAATAGCTCAATAATGGTTTTACTACATCAAATTCAAGATCATTCAATTAGCCAAACTGGTTCACTGTTTCTTTTGGTAAAAGAATGAGCCCTGACTTATTCTGTGATACCTAAATTCGATACAGACCATTAGCCATTAGTATTGTAAGGCTTCCTTTCAGAACAACACAGAAAAATGAACAGAAAAACAACAGACTGTTTCGAAAGTATTACTGCTTCATCCTATCTTGTTGAGGCCTTAACCTTTTTAGTAGCAAAGGCATGACCATGGGAGAACCAATGCCACAGACTCCTCATATCAATTTGTTCCTCTGCACAAATCCCCCAACAACCACTGACATCAGGGTTAACAGCTTTCTTTTTTGTGGCTCATCTTAACTGCAAATGCATTTTCCTTTTGCCATGTCAACTTGAGTTTAAACTAAATTTGAAAACAGAACGCTAGCCAAGTAGTAATGCTACTTGGTCAAAAACATTGTGCTGAAAAATATGTTGTACTGTTCGAATGATTGTATGCAGAAACAACCTTTTCAAAATAGATTCAGTGCTTTCAAGGCTGATCACAAGTATTCGTGTGCACTAATTTACAATAAAATTAAACTTGCCCTGTGTAAAAAAATTAAATTAGAAGTATACATGTTTTTAGACTGAGATTGACCAGCAGTGAAAAATCCAGCAATGTTATGTTGCAATTGAAATAAACTATTGGGTCAATAAAGTCTAACTTTCTTAAATGTAGCACTAAGAATAAAAACAATTAGTTTACAGTAATGATGATATGACTTTGGTACGCTTGCCTTTATTAGACAGCGCACTGAGTATAGGAGTTGGAAGGTCATGTTGCAGCTCTACAGGACTTCAGTTGGGCCATTACTGGAATACTGCATCAGAATCTCCCCTCCCCCAACCGCATCCCAAAACCAGCCCAGCTCATCTCCACCTCCCTAACCTGTTTTTCCTCTCACCTATCCCCTCCTCCCACCTCAAGCCACACCCCCATCTCCTATCTACTAACATCATTCCGCCCCCTTGACCTGTCTGTCCTCCCTGGACTGACCTATCTCCTCCCTACCCCCCCACCTACACTCACCTTTACTGGCTCCATCCCCGCCTCTTCGACTTGTCTGCCTCCTCTCCACCTATCCTTTCCTCTATCCATCCTCTATCCGCCTCCCCCTCTCTCCCTATTTATTTCAGAACCCTCTTCCCCTCCCCCATTTCTGATTAAGGGTTTAGGCCCGAAACATCAAGTTTTCCTGCTTCTATGATGCTGCTTGACCTGCTGTGTTCGTCCAGCCCCATGCTTGTTAACTGGAATACTGCATTCAGTTTTGGTCTCCTTGCCATAGGAATGATGTTGTGAAACTTGGAGAGAGTTCAAAAAAGATTTTCGAGGATGCTGCCAGGGTTGGAGGGTTTGAGCTATCAGGAGAGGTTGAATAGGCTGGGGCTATTTTCCCTGGAGAGTCAGAAGCTGAGAGGTGACCTTATGTAGGTTTATAAAATCATGGGGGGGCTTGGATAGAATGAATAGTCAAGGTCTTTTTCCCACAGCAGGGGAGTCCAAAACAAGAGGCCATAGGTTTAACGTGAGAGGGGAAAGATATAGAAGGGACCTAAGGGGCAACGTTTTCATGCAGACAGTGGTGTGCGTATGGAATGAGCTGCCAGAGGAAGTGGTGGAGGCTGGTACAGTTAAATATTTAAAAGGCATCTGGATGGGTATATGAATAGGAAGGGTTCAGAGGGATATGGGCCAAATGCTGGCAAATGGGACCATATTTATTTAGGATACGTGGTTGGCATGTTCAAGTTGGACCAAAGGGTCTGTTTCCATGCCCACTGGAACTAGTTTTCCTAGGTGCAGCTCATTACGTGCCAGTGGGATTCTGGAAAAGGCTTAGGTTGTCTTTTCTCAGAATGATAGCACATCTACAATGATCAAGACTGCACTGCCCCCATTCCTCAGGAAGCACATACAAGAATGAGAGCTAGACTACAGTGTTTTGATCATAGCAAGGGTGCTGCTAATGGGGCATGCTGGTTTCCTTGAAATCACCCATGACCACTTCCTCCAAAAGCCCTCCTTAATCAAATAGCATTCTTCCACAAAACAAAAACAACTACAGATGCAGGAAATCAGAAACAAAAACAAAAATTTCTGGAAAGCCCAACGGGTCTGGCAGCATCCATGGAGAGACAGCACAGGTGATGCTTTGGTGATCCTTCTTCCAAACAGGGACCTGAAGCATTAATTCGGCTTTCTCTCCCATGGATGCTGCCACTGCCCTTGTTGTAGCACTTCATAGGAGTACGGGGATATTTTAATAATAGAACAAAGAACAAAGAAAATTACAGCACAGGAACAGGCCCTGCGGCCCTCCAAGCCTGCACCGATCCAGATCCTCTATCTAAACCTGTCGCCTATTTTCCAAGGATCTGCATCCCTCTGCTCCTTGCCCATTCATGTATCTGTCTAGATACATCTTAAATGAAGCTATCGTGCCCGCCTCTACAACCTCTGCTGGCAACGCATTCCAGGCACCCACCACCCTCTGCGTAAAAAACTTTCGTATCTCCCTTAAACTTCTCCCCTCTCACCTTGAAATTGTGACCCCTAGTAATTGAGTCCCCCACTCTGGGAAAAAGCTTCTTGCTATCCACCCTGTCTGTACCTCTCATGATTTTGTAGACCTCAATCAGGTCCCCCCTCAACCTCCATTTTTCAAATGTAAATAATCCTAATCTACTCAACCTCTTTTCATAGCTAGCGCCCTCCATACCAGGTGACATCCTGGTGAACCTCCTCTGCACCCTCTCCAAAGCATCCACATCCTTTTGGTAATGTGGCGACCAGAACTGTACGCAGTATTCCAAATGTGGTCAAACCAAGTCCTATACAATTGTAACATGACCTGCCAACTCTGGTACTCAATACCCCGTCCGATGAATGAAAGTATGCCGTATGCCTTCTTGGCCACTCTATTGACCTGTGTTGCCACCTTCAGAGTACAATGGACCTGAACACCCAGATCTCTCTGTATATCAATTTTCCCCAGGGCTTTTCCATTTACCGTATAGTTCGCTCTTGAATTGGATCTTCCAAAATACATCACCTTGCATTTGCCTGGATTGAACTCCATCTGCCATTTCTCTGTCCAACTCTTCAATCTATCTATATTCTGCTACATTCTCCGACAGTCCCCTTCACTATCTGCTACTCCATCAATCTTAGTGTCATCTGAAAACTTGCTAATCAGACCGTCCAAACCTTCCTCCAGATCATTCATGTATATCACAAACAACAGTGGTCCCAACATGATCCCTGTGGAACACCACTGGTCACAGTTCTCCATTTTGAGAAACTCCCTTCCACTACAACTCTGTCTCCTGTTGCCCAGCCAGTTCTCTATCCATCTAGCTAGTACACCCTGGACTCCATGCGACTTCACTTTCTCCATCAGCCTACCATGGGGAACCTTATCAAATGCCTTACTGAAGTCCATGTATATGAAATCCACAGCCCTTCCCTCATCTATCATCTTCATCACTTCCTCAAAGAATTCTATCAAGTTGGTAAGACATGACCTTCCCTGCACAAAACCATGCTGCCTATCACTAATAAGCCCATTTTCTTCCAAATGTAAATAGATCATATCCCTCAATATCTTCTCCAGCAGCTTCCCCACCACTGACATCAGGCTCACCGGTCTGTAATTACCTGGATTATCCTTGCCACCCTTCTTAAGCAAAGGGACAACATTAGCAATTCTCCAGTCCTCTGGGACCTCACCCATGCTCAAGGATGCTGCAAAGATATCTGTTAAGGCCCCAGCTATTTCCTTTCTTGCTTCCCTCAAAACCTGGGATGCATCCCATCCGGACCTGGGGACTGGTCCACCCTAATGCCTTTTAGAATACCCGACACTTCCCCCCCTCCTTATGCCGACTTGACCTAGAGTAATCAAACATCTATCCTAACCTCAACATCCGTCATGTCCCTCTCCTCAGTGAATACCGACGCAAAGTACTCATTAAGAATCTCACTCATTTTCTCTGACTCCTCGCATAACTTCCCTCCTTTGTCCTTGAGTGGGCCAATCCTCTCTCTAGTTACCCTCTTGCTCCTTATGTATGAATAAAAGGCTTTGGGATTTTCCTTAACCCTGTTTGCTAAAGATATTTCATGACCCCTTTTAGCCCTCTTAATTCCTCATTTCAGACTGGTCCTACTTTCCCGATATTCTTCCAAAGCTTTGTCTGTTTTCAATTACCTAGACCTTATGTATGCTTCCTTTTTCCTCTTTGCTAGTCTCACAATTTCACCTGTCATCCATGGTTCCCTAATCTTGCCCTTTCTATCCCTCATTTTCACAGGGACATATCTGTCCTGCACTCTAATCAACCTCTCTTTAAAAGCCTCCCACATATCAAATGTGGATTTACCCTCAAACAGCTGCTCCCAATCCACATTCCCCAGCTCCTGCCAACTTTTGCTATAGTTGGCCTTTCCCCAAGTTAGCACTCTTCCTTTAGGACCACCCTCGCCTTTGTCCATCATTATTCTAAAACTTACGGAATTGTGATCACTATTGCCAAAGTAATTGCCTACTGAAACTTTAACCACCTGGCCAGGCTCATTCCCCAACACCAGGTCCACTATGGCCCCTTCCCAAGTTGGACTATTTACATACTGCTCTAGAAAACCCTCCTGGATGCTCCTTACAAATTCTGCTCCATCTAAACCCCTAACACTAAGTGAATCCCAGTCAATGTTGGGAAAATTAAAATCTCCCATCACCACCACCCTGTTGCTCCTACATCTTTTCATAATATGTCTACATATTTGTACCTCTATCTCACGCTCACTGTTAGGAAGCCTGTAGTACAGCCCCAACATTGTTACCACACCCTTCCTATTTCTGAGCTCTGCCAATATTGCCTCATTGCTCGAGTCCTCCATAGTGCCCTCCTTCAGCATAGTTGTGATACCCTCTTTGACCAGTAATGCAACTCCTCCATCCCTTTTACCTCCCTCTCTATCTCACCTGAAGCATCTATATCCTGGGATATTTACTTGCCAATCTTGCCCTTCCCTCAACCAAGTCTCAGTGATAGCAATAACATCATACTCCCAGGTACTAATCCAAGCCCTAAATTCATCTGCCTTACCTACTACACTTCTCACATTAAAACAAATGCACCTCAGACCACTTGTCCCTAACGTAGCTAAGCCACTAGGAATTTGGTTCATGTGACTTGGTCATTCCATGCAGTTACTGCAATGTGAAATTACTTTGCTGAATTAATTTTTTTTGTGATTTTGACAGATTAATTTATCGTCATAGTGCCCTGTAACATGATGTGTTGATTTTTGAATTGTGGACACTGCAAATTGAAAAAAAGCAATTGTGTCACCTTGTACATCGTAGAACAACCTGTGTCACAGAAGTTAAGAGTTACAGTGATCCCAACAACCAAGTAGTTCTGGATTCTAATTACCTCTAGAATGGAGTATAAATAGAACAATATAGCTATTAAAAGAAAATTAAAACATAAATCACTATGCAGCCTAGTTTCAGGACACAAACATTTTTAATTAGGCAAATTAGCTGCCTAATGCCACAGAATAGGCTGCAGACCCACCTCAAAACCTGCTAGCTTCCAATTGTTGAGGAACTTCCCTGTAACAGGACAACAATTAGGAAGCATCTGACAAGGCTCCCCACTATCTAATTTAGGACTCTAATTCCTGTCATTTAAGGGCTGGTAAAATTCAGCTCAAAGTAGGTCATCCCTCAATATAACTAGAATAAACAGCATGACTACAAATAAATGTGACTAACAGTTTTTAATCTATATTCTGTTTAGAGAACATGGAATTCTTCAAAAAGATATTAAAGCTTTTTACATAATAAAGAGAATGGGTACTGTGAATGACAAAAGAAACACTTTTTTGTACAGGTTTCACTCCAGGATAATACTATTCACTATCTTCCTTGAGATCGCCCGTGATCACTTTCTCAAATTCCCAATCTTGATTCTATTTCTTCCCCCCCTTGTTCAGTCTCTTCCCACTTACATTCAAGATTTTTCTGATGCTTTACATTAGTTCCATAAATTCAAGTTTTATGGCCCTAGCCACCACTTCTTTACCATGGAAGTACAATCTCCTATACATCCGTTCCCCAACAGGTTGGGATGAGGGGCTCTCTGCTCCTTATTTGAAAAAAGGCTGCACAGTCTCCGTACACCATCATATTCCTCTGCCAGGCTGAGCTTTTTTTCAGTTTGAACAACTTCACCTTTAACTCATTTAATTTTCTCCAAGTTAAAGGTGTGACCATGAGTGCCTGCATGGGTCCCAGGTATATCTGTTTCTGTATGGAACATTCTTTGTTCCGGTCCTATTCAGGCCCCCACCCACAATTCTCTCTGAAACATTGATGATGCCATTGGTGCTGCTTCCTACTCTCATCTAGGATTAGAAAAAAAAAATGAGTTTTGCTTCTAATTTTCATCCTTCTCTCACCTTCACCTGGTTATCCTGAGTTCTGAGGAAGGATCACCGGACCCGAAACATTAACTCTAACTTTCTCTTCACAGATGCTGGCAGACCTGTTGAGCTTTTTTTTTGTTCTGCAGTATTCCATTTGCTTCAGATTTCCAGTTTGTACTTTTTTTTAAAAAATGGGTCCTTTTGTAAATGAAATCTAATCAGATTTTATCTTATTTTATTCATTACATTCCATAGGTGAAAATTTCCTTACTGCCAAAGGTTGTGACGAAAAGAAGGGGAAGTGCTGTAACAACAGTTCAATCAATGAAAAATCTAGCCAATATAAAGAAACTAGTACTGCATTTTACATTGAGATTTGGCTCACAAACTAGATGAACCATAATTTGAAAACAATTGATGTCTTCTAGTGAGGAAAATCACATCTTATTTGCAATGACGTTTAACATATAAATGCAGGTAATTATGATACATGAAAAATGATTCGTGTCTTTGTTTATTCGATTTAAAAAGAGTTCACCTTACAATTGAAAAGATGGCTTCACAGCTGCAGTTGAAAACTGAAAAGTACTGCACAAAAACAAATAAGCTGATTGAGGTTGTTTTATTGCAATCAAGGCAGGATGGAATATTTAAAATTGCCAAAATATGTTTTTAGCAAAATATCTACATATAGTTACTTCTTCCATTCAAGAGTATTCCTTTCTAAATGATCCTGTTTCAAGACAATAAAAACAATGCATTAATCTTAAAACACCTTTCTATGTAATAAAGTATATTTCTGAAAATAATTTATAGCTAAGTAAATTATATATTACACAATGAAAAATTATCACAATTTGACTCAGCACTTTGTCATTTACAGATTGTGGCATCATGTCACCACAATTTATTGCAAATGTACTGCACAGTCTTCACCTCAAATCACCTGGAGTCAAACAGTCAGTGAGAATAAACAGAAATATCACCTCTTTTCAGCAACTGCTACAAGTTTAAAGGGAATGAACAGTGGCAGCTTCCAATTAGTCCTTTGTGAATAAAACTTCACAGCACAAACTACCCTAGTTCTGCAATGTCAGCTCTCAAAAGCATGAAAATGGAAATGTCACTAAGACCACTGCAGAGCACTCTTCAGACTTCATGACTGGGACTACACTGTCAGGATGTGTCATGAGGTTGATAAGGCAAGCACCACTGTTTCCAGTCTTGCTTTTTCTTGTATGACTACTAAAGACAACAGTGTTCTGAAAAATATTTAACATAAAGAGCCATAATTTATTCTATTGATGTAATCATTTAATAACGTCTAAAGCTTTTCTTATTGCAAATGCTTTGTACTTGTCATTTATTGTATTTCATCAATGGGACTGATAACCATCAGTTGTTAAGAGTCCAATCACAAATCAATTAAATGCCATTACCTCATAATTAGAATGACTAGTGCCTACCATGAGTTTTAGTACAGAATCAATATTTCCAATTAATTTTCAATGTCACTGTTCTATAACTTCCAACTATTATCGCCGTCTACATTTCTAGTCCTCTGCTCATCACGTACATCCTCCTCCTGTCTCATTTCTACATTCAGCTTGGCACTTTTCTTCTAAAGTGAAATAAAAGAGGCACATTGGGCTGGAATGGAGATCATAAATTTTAAGGTGGGGGGGAACGTGGGAGAAAGAGAGAACAGAGGGTTGGAGATGAGAGGGAAGAGGAGAGATTGAGAGGAGAAAGAGCAGAAATGGATACAGAAACTGCTATATGCAAGGAGATGCATAATATTGAAGTTACATAGGACAGCCGAGAGAATAGATGAGAAAGGTTATCAGAGTTATGCAGAAATGCAAAGTTGAGGCTAATATCAGATCATCTTACTGAATGGTAGAGCAGTCTTAAAGGCCAGGTGGCGCATTTTTGTCCCCTGTTCGTATGTAACTGCTACAGCTTAATGACAGCAGAGTATATTATTTACAAGTAATTGAAGATCACCTGACTTAAATACTTGAAATGCATAAAATGTCATTTTCAGCTCAAAGAAGTGTCTTTAGTTTTTCAAAATTACAAGAAAACCAGTGAAAGTAGGTTTGCTTACATTTAGTGGGAGAATGCCACATGCTGTCTATGCTAAGTGCTCCATATTCAGGGACAGCAAGCTCAGAAACAAAGTTCATTCTACTTGCTACTAGTTTAAACCTCAGCACCTTTCTCAGGTTAAATGGCTCTGGCTGAATCAGGAGCATCTGAAGTGGAATGCATAGGCATTACATCAGCATCAGACATGCTAGATGGGTCAGCTCATATTCTGTCCAATAATTTTGTAAGTTTGTATATACATCGCTGTTATTTCCATTTCTTGCACCAAATGTCCTGATAATGGAATAAGACTGGCAAGTCAATGGCAGTTTTTCACCAATAGTCTCCGATTATACTATCAGATACTGGTCTCAAACAAAACAGGGCTATTATATCCAACACAGCATTAGTTTAATTCCGTCTAGCTGCAACAGGTAAAAAGTGTTAATACAGATCTTAACCACCTGCAGACAAATTTATCAACAGCTTTGCATGCAAGCAAAGATGAGAATCTTGCTGTTTCAGAATGTACAGTGACATTTCTGTTTGTACAAATTTTCAGTATAACTTCACATTTACAGTGATTTATCTTTTTATATTAATAGGCAAAGAAGGATTAGCTTATTTTTGAAACTGAGAAAACGATGCATTCCACAACCAACCCCCTGTTCCTGGTATATCAGAAATCTAACAAAGAATCAACGCTATAGTGTGGAAGGTGGAATGCACACCATCAAAAACAACTTTAAAGACCTTGGTAAAACAATTCTCTAGAGTCCCTCTATTGGTTTCTGGGAAATATACTAGTGAACATTTTGCCCATTACATGTAGTTAAATAAGTATATTGCTGGTAGGGAGAAAAAAATATGTATTTTTTAAAACTTTAATTGCCCATCTATTCAGTGGTTTATTTTGGCACAAGCCAACGAATGATAAAATGAAAATACTGTAATACGTATCTTATTTTAATTATCAGATAACACTACAACAGCATTTAATAAAAATCTTCTTAAATGTATGGTAACAGTTTTATTCAGAGCCACTTTTCAAATTCAACTGCATTCCTTCCAGATTCTGCCACATTTAGATTAAACTGGTCAGAGCTCTTCAGTAGAAAAAAAAAAATCAGATGATGTAAATCATTTCAATACATAATATACAGATACTCCACTGAGTCATTACAGTCAGAGTTTTCTTCTTTTCAGTGTGCTCAGCTCTCTTCCTGTGCTTGGAGAGGGAATCTCTCGAAATCTGAGTATAAATGTAAATAAAATACATGTTACATACTTTCAACATGATTACTCAGCAAAACAACTCTCTCTAACCCATCATTCTTTCAGTCCTTCCATTCTCAGTGTCTGTACTTGCCAATTTCCTTCAACTAAAGTTGACAGCAATCAATTATCAGCTAGTATTGAATTCTCAAGTTTTACTTACATAGTTGGACTTCACATTTTAACCACCTTCCCAGGTTACATATACGCCTACAAAAGGTACACCTCATTCTAAAAAAGGTTCCCTGGAGAGTGAAGGGGGAGGACTTTTTCTTAGTACCCTTATTGGTACACTAATGAAAAATAAGGGAGGTTTACAACATGCATATTTTAGCATGCTATATGAATGGCCAGATTTGCTGCCAATCATATTTACATAAACTGATCTATAGATACAAATACATATTGAAGCTGGAGACCAGTCGGGCGGCACGGTGGCTCAGTGGTTACCACTGCTGCCTCACAACACCAGGGACCCAGAGTCGTATGAGGCTCAAACGACTGTGTATGGAGTTTGCACATTCTCCCAGTGTCTGCATGGGTTTCCTCCCATGGTCCAAACATGTACAGGTTAGGTGGATTGGCCAAGCTAGGAGCAGGGAAGAGCAGGCTAGGTTAATCATGGGAAATGCAGGTTTACATAGATTGGATAGGGTAAGGATGGGTGTCCAGGTGGGATGCTCTTTGGAGGGTCTAGTTGAGAATGTCCTCCATTAAGTCGTGTTCTGGGCCTCTCTGACAGATATGAATTTCCAACAAAACAAAGACTTTTAAATGCGCAGAAAACTTTACTGTGCCATTTTTATTTATTTCTTGTGGTTATTTAGTTACAATAAGCATCTCTATTGTTTCCCTTTAATATGAGGTTCTGTCTATTGGAGGAGTAAAAAAAAGATATTAAAGATGCAGAGTATGGTATCACAAGCAAGAAATGTCACTTAATTAAAAAAGACAGACAAGATACTGTGGAAGCTGGAAATCAAATAAAAGCAAAATTACTGGAAATATTCAGCAGGTCAGATCGAATCTGTGGAGAGAAACAGAGTTAACTACTCAGGTGAATGATCTTGTCTATCAACCTGAAATGTTAACATTTTCTCTTCACAGATTCTATCTGACCTGCTGATTATTTCCAGCATTCTTTTTTGTTTTTATGCCATTTATTTGGCTACACAGTCAACTCAAAAATTTAGAGGTAAAGGGTTTATAATTATCACATTCCAATCATTCTCACAGTTAAAATATTTCATACACAATATATTTCTGAGGTTTACCATTTTACAATTCTAATTAACTTATGGAAACTAGAATCATAACGGTGTCCAAAGCCACATGAAAGCAGCCCACTAGGATCACAATAATTACCATACAAACCATACAATAAAAATTTGTACCTTTATTGCAAATCAGTGTAACTTGAGCAATTTGCTGACATACATTGGACCCCAGAATCTTCCTTGTTCTGGCACAATTAACTGTCCATACTGTACACCTTCAGCAAACGTGAAGTTATGAGCAAGGGAACGTGCCAAGCCTGTTAAATCCACAGCCTGAACGTTGTCATAAGAATTCAAGACAGAGGCCACAACATCATCATTTTCTGCTCGAGACAGCGTGCATGTAGAATAAACCACTGTCCCTCCAGGACGCAAAGCCTCAAGTGCTGACCTGTAAGTCACCAGTAAAGAGACAGTTAGGTCACTTCCATCAGGCACAGAGCAAGGAGCAAGATGGAAAATGTATCTTGTTTATTTTTGTAACTGGACTGAAAAGTAACTTTGACAATGCATCTAGGATTCAAGTCGTGCCATTCTGCACCCTCAATCAGCCTGGGTTTCAGTATCAGCGTCAAGTAATGAACATTATTTTTTGTTTCAGAAACTGTCATTTATGGCGGCAAGTATATATGAATTTTTAAGTGGACTTTAATTCTGTAATGGTAATATCTCAGGAGAACAGAACATATAAATAAGAAACAAGATTAGGCCAATCAACCCTTCAAGCCTGCTCCGCCATCCAAAATAACCATGGCTGATCTGATTTTAACCTCGACTCTACATTCCTGCATATTCTAACAATCTTTCATTCTCTTGATAACTAAGAATTTACTGACCCTGGCTTAAAAAAATTAAAGATTCTGCATCCACTGCCTTTTGAGGAAGGGAATGAAAAAGACGCCCAACCCTCAGAAAATATTTCCCCATTACTGTTTTAAATGGACACCCCCTTATTTATAAAAGCTAGAATCCCTAGTTCTAGATTCTTCAACAAGAGGAAACGACCTTTCAACATCCACCTGGTCAATTCCCCTCAGAATCTTTATATGTTTCAGTTAAGTCACTTCTGACTCTACTATTCTCCAGAGGGTAGAAACCAAGCCTGTATGGCCTTTCCACATAAAGCAATCCACTCATTCCAGGTATTAGTCTAGTAAACGTTCTCTGAACTGCTTCCAGCACATTAATATCCTTCTATAAGAATGGTGAGCAGTACTGTAGATGCTGTCTCACCAATGCCCTATAGAAGACAAGTTATTAGTTACTTAAAATTTTCTCATCAATAGAATTAAGTACGGGCATGCTACTTCATTTCTTTTTAAGCTGAGCTTTTATAACAGCTGTCTGATGAAAGTACTCCATGAAAAGCAACCTACTTGTGGATTCAGTTATTCTGCCCTACCCACACAGTATATTTGCATACATTCCCCTCTGCATTATTTTAATACAGATGATAAATAATTTAAAGCAACAGGTTAAAAACTGAGCACCACAAAATAAACACAGGCAACGGGCGAAGCATCACAGGTAATTCCTCCCTGAAATGTCACAGGTAGTCCTAGAAAATGTAAGAACAAGGGCACCTTTCTTACATTGTCAACTCCATTGCCAAGTGCTATAGACGATGGATTCACAGCCCACACCCTGCCCAAATGGATCCAGTGCAGGGAAAGTGGCTCTGACTGTGACAGAGAGAGAGACAGAGAGAGAGACAGAGAACATGAAGAGAAGAGAATTGGGGCAGGGAGGGGAAAAGAAAGAAGACCACCTCTCTGGTCAACAGCAAAAAGTGTTGCCAACAATCAATACTGCTTACTGTCAGTAACTGACCATTGATACAGGTGTCTACAAGCTCCTAATTCTATAAATGCCACACATCACCTGCCTTGCTACTTTTAAATATCTGATTAATTCAATTATTTTTACTATTTCAATTTTAATTGTCTCTAATCCTACATGTGCATGCTTTCTCATTACAATAAATGTTCTACTTACTCCAATTGAAATTCCAGATAAGACCAGCAGGAAACACTCACTGCTAATCTAGTAAGCGTTACTACTAATAGTTAAGTCTTACCATTACTAATTGAGACTTACAAAAGTAAAATTACAGAAGTTTTGCAAGTTAAGTCAGAAAAATACTCACTACTTAATCAACCACCTGCTTACCTTTGATGTCACACTGATTTTCTAAGAATTCAGCTGTTTCCATCTATGGTGACAAATGCTTATGGAATTTGCTATCCCACTATTCTTATGCTGTTCTGTGTTTCTTTTTAAAGTGGTTACTAAAATGGCTGGCACCTCCTTCCTCACAAAAATTCCCCCAAGTTCTCATTCAGTGTCTAGCTGAACTCAGTAACTAAGTACTCTAATTGAACTTACTTAGCTAGATGTCAAGTTTGCCCTTGAGCCCCGAAGGGACCAGTCTATGGAAACTCACAGCCAAGTGTCTGTTTCCAACAACAGTATAATGTTAGGATCTGCACTGAACCCAATGCCAAAGTTCTGAACCCAAACCCAAACTCTTGGACGCTATCACTATTATTGCTTAAGATATAAACTGAATCATATTTCAAATAAAGGTCTTAAAATTGTAACTGTTTTGAAGCAATATCTGTTAGATCTATAATCAATTAGAATACAAAATAAAAAGTATTTACCATAACAGAATTTACCATAAGAGTACTGTTATATATTAAATACACACAACCAACTAAGATTGAAACCTGACTTTTTAAGGTAGTAACACATTTTGCTGACAGGTAAAAATATCACCTTGGTAGGAAGTGTTATTCAAATTGGCTTTAAGTGCAATTGACCCCATTTGCTAATTCAATTTGTGTCATTAACAGAGGAGTGATAATCATCTGAAAAGCTTTTAAAAATTCACATTACAAGAAACTGTGACATTTGGCAGTATTTAGTGAGCACCTGTCTATTTAAATCTTATTTTGTATAATTCTAAAATATGTTGTGCTTGCTCTAAATGGGTTACTGGAATCATGAGTTTCTGAGAAACGGATGACAACCGTTAAGTCAATAAAGAAAGCGTTGATTCAATAAGGATATGCATTATGGATCGAAAAGCAGTTTCCAGTAAAAGGTGACTGCCTCAGCATCACTATCAGGCATTTAGCTGCCTTGTATGCCACAAATTAGGAGGTAAAAGACAGCAAATGCTTCTTTTTCATACCTATCGAGCAACAAAATTTCAATTTAATTTCAAACAAAACTCATTGCATCAAATGTTGGTTTATTTTACTGCTTTCTTGATAATCAGTTTAACAAGATATTTATCAATTTTCTAGATTCCGGTTATATATATATATATAGTCTAGATGATTTAGTTAATCAAGGAGTTTTGAAAGCTATTTCATCATGGTACTTCTAATGTAAAATAGAGCCAGTTTTGCACGAAGCACATTTAGAAATGTATGGTGATTTTGTGTCGTGGACACTTGTGAAGCATAGTTAATTTAGTGAGAGATGTAATTTAGAAAGAAATTACTTTGCTTTAATTTCACCACACTCTAATTGTGACCATTGTGTCATTTTCTCTGAATGTGAGAGACTTAATGCACTAATTTCAAATTATTTGCCTTTTTTTTTGTCAAATGGATGTATCAGTTGGTCACAATAATTGACTTGAATAATTGGCAAATAAATCATGGTATCAAATAAAAATTGTCTCTAAAATGACACCTACAGCTTTGTATTAATAATGAAAAGCAGATATTCAGCAGTACATAATCACAGCAGCATTATTTCAATGCTGTTGAATAACTGACCTACAATTAGCTCAATGGTCAATTATTCTATACATAAGAAAAGGAATGAGAAGTGGGCATATTAACCACCTTAGATTCCATCTTTTTAATGTACAAACTCATCAATAGTCGCCCTGACTGCTGAGTTTTCCTTCAAAATCTGTTTCGAACAGTATTTGACCAGTCACTTCTTTTGCATAAGTACGAAAAACACTACTTTTAATGATTATTGTCAGTCATCATCACTACAATAGACTAGTCTCAGTATCAGTTTTGGGGACACATGTGAGAATATAATTGGAAATGTCCGCAGATGATATCCAATTTGCCCAAAAATAAAACTGGATCTCCAATCCAACAGAAAAGTGGCAATTATTTTCAATAATTTTATTTTTTTTAATTTCTGTAATCATTACTTGCTGTACCTGCTATACACATTTGTCTAGTTATTCAAAATTCAAATTGCCACAACGTTTGTTTGATCTGTTTTTGTCTTCCTAATCATTTAGGAACAAAATATGTATAAACCACATCAGCAGTGCCACCTGATGGTAAAAGGCGAATTTGCAAGCAAGCATTTAAACTTATTTGGTCTGAGCACAGAGTTCAAATGCACAATGTTTATCACTTACTCTAATAAAGACCATGTATTCCTGATCGAGTTATTCAGAAGAGCCGAAAGCACAACTGTACCTTTGGAACTGCTATTTAACCCAATCAGGTTTCCAATTCCCTTCTTACAGAATACGAACTGCGCTTCTGAATTCACTTAACACAACATGAAATGCTAGAATTCTCACCACTTCTGCATTAGCACTTCCATGTAAATCATTTTTTTCCATTTATTTTCAATCTATTTATGGCATGCTTCCTGTGATCTCATTTCAGCTCAGTAAATGTGCAAATTAGATAAAATGTAAATTGTCAATTTAGTCACTAGAGCAGCAAAGAAATTCTGATGTGTATAAAACAGAGTATAACATTTAGCGGCTCTTATTCAATAAATAAAGGTATATATTAACACAGTTTGATGAATCTACAAAGTAATGCACAGGAGATGTAGACTATTGACTGTAAACTACTCCCAATGATTCTACCAAATGCCAGCTTTATGAATTAAAGAAGCAAACAAAATGGAAAATTATGAGCTTGGAAGTGACTCCCATTTTTGGTGTTACAAATACCGCTACACATCCAAAATACCATTCATACCACGTGGACACAATTCTAGTGTGGGCCATGCCAGCTGCCATTTTGATCACATCCAAACAAGAGATGCCCTTCAGCCTGATCAGAAGTATGAGGCAGCTTACTTGCATACATTTGTGACCTACCACCTGCACATACTTGCTTGTACAATTGTAGCTTATGCCAGAGGCAGCTTGAACCAGTGCCAATTAGTTTTGAGAAAACCAATGCATCGAATGAGAGAAACAGTAGTCATCTTAATCCTCGCTCCTAGATCATCTTCAATATGACTCCAAACTTCAACTATTAATCTCCTCCTGGAGTTGTCTCCTAAACCCCTCTCCCAAATCAAAATCACAATTTCAGATTCTCCCAACAATAACACAGATCTGGAAGATACCATGTGCTGATCTCAAACTCATTCCTGATAACTGTAATGTAGGGTCCCATCACCGCTTCCTTAAACATTGGCGCATGAAGTTATGCAGGCTCACACCATCATGTCTTCTACATGGTCAGGAGGTCAGACAAAAAATCCACTGCTGCTTTGTCCTCCCCACTAGTTTGTGGGCTATTAGCCCTGTACAGGTGAGGTGTTCAGTCACAAAGTACCAAATTTCCAGGCCTACATGATTTTAATTATTTCGTAGATTATTGTTTCATGGCATAATCTTTCTTATTAAAACCTCCCTGAACTTTTTCATACTATCTTTTGAGGGCCCATGTAGAGACTAACATCTTATCATGTAACAAAGCACTATGACTCAAATTCATCGTCCTGTTTCTGGAGCAGCAACTAAACTACCTGTGTGTGGCCCACTGTTCACCATTTTATTGAGAAACTGGAGCAAATTATATCACTAAATAAAATTCTACAACTTGAGTATGGGAGGGAATTTAACATTAATTTCTATTTTGATATGAACACAAGTTTAGTACAAAAGGATGAATTCTTCAAAGATGAGAGTAAACTGGGGTACTGAGTTTATTAGCTGAGATCTGAGGTAAAGTACTTAAAAATTGCATTTGTTCTTGCTACCATATTGTTCTGAGACAGTGTGAATGGATGGAACCATTTGCACATTCTAGAAAGACCAACAGACAATGTTGTGTTTTGGATCCTACAGCCAAGTTGGTTTCCTTGGAGATTGGGGGGGTGGGGGGTGTGCTAGTGTTTGTGGGCACCAGAAGAGAGTTCCGATTCTCTACTCAAAGTGGCATTTTTGATTGGATACGATCGCCAGTTGGCCAATACTAACACATAACTGGAATGTTGATGTTTAGCAGTCAGGAAATATTCTTCAACAGGTGGGATAATCAGAGACAGACAAAAAGAAAAGTGTTCAGCAATGTTGACTTGCATCACAAAGAAAAAGTTGGCTAAATTCATTTTACTGATAAAGCAGCAATCTACAATTAGGTGGAATGAACTGCAAAACGGTGTTCTATTAATCATATAGTTTATATTTAAACAAACTGCTTTTTTCGTGCTTAACAACTGACCTATGAAAAGAGAAGAAAAGGCACATGACAGCACATGGGATACACAATATTTATGAACACCAGACCATCATACTATTGAGCAGTAAAGTTTAAAATTAAGGAGAGGTAACTCAAACTCTTGTATAGAAGGAAATACTTCATCTTGGATCATGATCAGGCGATGCTTTTACACACATCAATTTTGATTCGCAAAGATTAGCAATAAAAACCTATACAAACGTTTATCTCATTACACAAATAACAGAAATATCCATTGTATATAAATGTTAAATATAAATGCTAAGACTAAAAAATTCTCAAAGATTGCACATTAAATGCTTCACTACGTGGGGATAACTCGCATCCGGAAATCTTATTTTTCTTTTTCATCAGATAAAGGGCCAGCTAGCAAAGCATTGTTGCAAAGTGGCTTAGCATGTTTGCAGAGGATAAACAAGTTCAACTGTCAATCACTGATGAGTTTCAAACTTAGAATCCTTTCAAAACTTTGTTTTCGTTGCTTAATGGGCAGCAAGCAGATAGGATGGATTGTCTCCCTTCCCCCCTCCCCCCAACCTCTTCACCTACCAAGAGTTATGGAATCCAACATATCTTCTTCTTTGAACTTAACTGAATACGGACCATATGGGTTTGATATAATTTACCATTTGTTCCACCCCAAGATGTGAAAAACAAAAAAACTTACCCCTAGTTCAAAGCAGTACTGTAGTTCCTTAAATGCCTTACTCATCTTAACAGCTAACCCATTGTGTCAAGCCAGTCAATATGGTGTCTGGAGATTGAAAATTACATTCCTGATGTTTAAAGTGAGGTCATTCCAAAATCTTTACATTTCCTGCTAGTAACATCGTTAATCATTCATCAAAACATTGCTTGGAGTTTCACACCATACTATTGTCTGTTATAATAATAGCAAAAGCCATAACCATCACCTTGGTTAAATACCATCAGCTATTACTTGTTTCAGCAACTACAAATAATACAATGCCACTCATCTGTGTAGAGCAGATAGGTTAGCACAGACTCAATGGGCCAAAGGATTTTCTGTGCTGTATCACAATGACTCTATTCAAAGTAAAATCAAAGGCTTGTCAGAATTATTTCCTCATCATAGTTTTTCAAAGTTTGGCACCACTGAGGATCTTCCTCACTGAGTCAGAATACATAAAACTGAGCTGAATTTGGCTCGGAGGAAACCTGTTAGACTCTCTGGGCAAACATGCCCTTCTGCTTAGTTTAATGCATTCACACAGACAATGAACCAATCAGCCTCCTTTTGTGCTAAGATTCAGAAAGGAGGACTAACTGCATTACTCTTTGGAAGAGTCGAACAGAGCTGATAGACTATGTGCTGATTACATAATTTAGTGACTTAAATTTGTGGCTTGTGTTATACAAACTAAGTAATAGGTAACGTTGAAATAGGCAGACCCAACTGATAGAACATACAATCAGTTAATTGATATTGGCCGAGAATTGCAGCTCCAAGACTGTTATCAATTAACTAATTGTACATTTCTATCAATGGTTTCTGCAGGCAGTTTTAAGTGTAAAGTATGTACACATTAAGTCAATTCTGCTAATGATAAATTGATTTACAAAACAAAGTGTCGATCTGTGCTATTTTCTTTCTAAAGATGGTAAGAGTTAAGCCATTTGGAAAGTCATGATACATCAGTTCTATTTGGCAAATCACGTGGGGATTAGAGGAAAGCAACTGCTCATGCAAAAAAATGTAGAACAGTCTTTTTTTATAAAAATCTAGGTCCATTTTTGCTTTCAAAGTGAAAACTGACACATGTTGCACCAAATATCATGTCTTCCTAAGTTATATTTAATAATGGACAAATGTATTGTGGTGTTCTTCACTTCAACCTTTAACATGTTTATTCCAAGTTAAAAAACATAAGATTACTTTCTAGGAGACAAATTAGGGATGGGGACAATTAAGCCAATTTGAAAATGACGGCAAAATCTTTAATTCACATCTGTCTTGATTAATTCTATAACTACACTCCAAAGGAAGTGGAAGTCACCCTTGGAACAAAAAAAGTGACAACAAATTTCATTTACATTACATTCCTCACACAAAAGACATAAGCACCAATTAGAGATGGCGGAGAACTGAAGACAAGATTCAGTTTTAAGGCTTTGGTTTTATAGACACATTTGAAGATTGATGGCGGTAACAAGTGATGTGACTTTGGGAAAGAATTTCGGAAGACCATGGCATTCTGACTGAGTACTGAATCTTGAATGCTGCAGCTGATTGGAAGGATACTACAAACAAGTAATTTGGAAACAGAGGAATTGAGTATGCAAGTCCGGGCTGTGGTGGCACAGTAGACATGTCCCTGTCTTTCAGCCAGAAGGCCAGACTTCAATTCCAAGCTGATCCACAGTGGGCTTCTTACACATCTGAAGAAGTTCATTAAAATAGCTGTACAAGATCGCTCAGGTAGGTTCAAGAGAATATGCAGTCTAAAGCCAAGACTAAAAGTCTTGATACCAATTGCTGAAGTAACTGGAGCTTTGAAATGACAGGATGTGATGGAATTTTTTGCTGAAGAGATTCTGGGACACTGAGTTGTGATAATTATCAACAGATATTGCAGAGTCTGAATCAAATACTGGATTACATTTCCAAATCAGGTAAAACATGTAAAAAGAAGTGAATAACTACAGTGATTGAGAAAAACAAACACAGATAAAGTAAAAATATAATTTTGTTTATTATCCAATCATTAGTTGAATTTTTGAAAAGATTATTTTTAGAGTCAGAGAAGTTGTTTGACAGTAATTAACAGTTATCAGACAGTTAAAACAGTAGTTCCACTGGAATAGACAGTCTAATTTTTTGGTAAATTCAATTAATTTCTGAGAGGCATGCACAGAAACATCACTCCATTCCACGTGCTTCAATTTTCTTGTAATATACAGTTATTGTGGAACTTTCAGAGGTTACCCGAGATAACAACCTCCTGCCTTCCAAGTTTATCCGTACATATGCAGTCAGTGATAGATGCTGCGCAATTTCCATGTAATAGTGCTAGCTTCCCCTATTTCAACTGTAAAATGTAGACTTAGTGCTATTGTTAAACATCTTGCAAAAGATCGCTTTACAAAACGCTGTTTACTTCTTTACTTATATGACGTTATTCAGGTTACATTGTGTAAATGACATACTGCAAGTGTCCCATCATCAGTAATCGAATTAGAACAAAATAACAAGAAACAACAAACAACCATGATGACCAACGCACTGTAACTATGCAGGATAGGCTTCATGGACCATTTAGTCTTTTCTCTGTCATTTGTATGTTCACATACTACTAAAAATGCCAAAAAAACAAAGTGCCAAGAAAAGGAATAAAATTATCCTGTGGCTATTACGGAGATATTTTGGAACAAAACTGCCTTCTTCCCATCAGAAAGAACACCAGAATTAAAGCAGCATTATAATTACAAGCTTATATAAGAATCTAACATGTTATCATCATCATTCATTTTGGCAGAAATGTGTAATCTGAACTCTGCACATTTGGGAAATTAATCGAAACCCTGGAGAGTACAACTGAACAAAAAAGGGCATGAAAAATTTGTGTAATTGGCCACATTATTCACCAGTACTAAATAATGTTCCTACAGGCTAAATTAAGACAAATATTATATGGTAAAATAATAAACTACCTACAGTGCATTATGTCCTGAAAACAAAACAGGACAGCCAGGGTATACTATTGTCTCCGAGAGTGAAAGCTTAGGCAAGGTTAAGATTGTTCTTTTGGTAAACCAGTAACCATAGAATTGCTAGACGATAAAAAAGACCAGGGTCCATCTAGATTGCCTTCTTCTCCCAGTAGTCATTTAATGACAAAAGAGGTGTTGACTAATTACACCAATCGTATTTGTCTACAACAGAAGCTGAGGCAACAAAAACAAAATCCTAGTGGTGGGGTTGTTTTGGGAACCATTGGTCCAAAGTCAACTTTTTTGCTCTATAAGCACGCCACACCTACCACACGTCATGTCTCAAATAACTCATACCATATCCCAACACATTTTCAAATAAATCTAATTTATTTTTGTATTAATCGATACTAACTCTATTACCTCTTTAGAGAGTCTGTTCCAATAGATTGACTACTTGCTCACTGCAATCTATTTCATTTAAAATGTAAAACATAAACAGGTGGGTGTTAAGGTTATCATCTCGTACCTTAGTAATTGCCCCTGCAAGACTGGTAGTTTAGGCCTCTCTGTAATCCTCATGGAAGCCTGAAGGACATCAGAGGAGAAAAGCCAACTTCGATCATTTGAACATGGTGTGTCTACTAGCACCTAAGAAAGCAAAACAAACTAGTAAAAAAGAGACCAAGATTATTTTATCAAAATCCTACTGCGCTTCCAGTTGAACATGAACTTGCTCAGTAATCAGCATCCCAACCCAAATTCTCATGCACTGTTTTCAAGCATCTTGCAATATTCAGCATGTAATCCAGGCTGATAACTGAGGGCAGCATTGTCAAAGGTTCCAGTTTTCAGCTGAGATTATTACTTGATATCTTGTCTGTCTGTCTGGGTGAATCAAATCAACCTGTGGTGCCATTTGATATGGAGCAAGAAGGCAGTCAGGTAGTTGACCCAGTCAATATTCCTCCTTGACTGATTATTAATCCACTGTTTGAGAGATTTCACAATGAACTGACTGCCTGCACAGTTCACCCACACAACAGCAAGTGCACTTTCAACATACCAAAGAAGCGATTAGGCTTTTCTTTTACAATGCCATTGTGGCTATAAAACCCCAGCAACTCACCTCCCCCAAAAAAAATCAAGAAATCCAGCAGACACAAAACGATTTCTAACTCAAGATTGGCTGAAAATAATTCTCTGAATTAACCAAGTTTCTAAATACTTACATTATGTGCACTACCTCAAGGTGTCCCAGGATGCAATGTGTCTGATAATTTGTCAAAGACTGAATACGCTGACCTAGCTAAAAGATTTACGTCAGAGAAAGCTGACGTACCAAAAACGAGTGCTCAAGAAAAATAACTGTCTAGGGCTCTGTAACTCTGGGTAAAATGAAAGGATGGCAGTGTATTTTCAAATCTCAGATAGTGAAGCACCTACTCAGAAACATGTCATATGAGTTGTATGCTAGCTAAGGCATTTAGGGAACTGCATTACTGATATGTTGTTGATAAGGTCTCTGTTGGGACAAGATTTTTTTTCTCTCCTGACACTAACAGCAGACCTCTTGAGACACACGACAATATTCACCAAAAGTACAAATGCTATTGTGACTCACATATACAAAGTGCAACATACAACAATGCTGGACTCAAATCATTTGGTGGCAACGTCTAGCAGTCTGACTTAATTCACCCATTGATATGAAGTTGTGTAGTCTGGTACTGGGGTTAAGTAATAAAACAACAAACAAAATTATGAAAAGGGGGCATGGTGCTGCATGGGCCTAGGTAGATGTACCAGATCATCTGTACTCAGAATATGCAGTTCTGTGGAAATTAAAGAAATTAATTTCATGCAATTTATAAATAATGGTTAGCCGGAAATAAAGGGCCTGCTTCCGTGCTGTTTGACTCTATGACTAAGATAACTGATCCAAAATAATTCTTGAATGAAAACCAATACTGCTATTCAAAACAAATTGAACAGCACTAACAAAACTGTGAAATAAAAGAATCAAATTGAATCTGATTCAAGCTTGGATTTATCATTTTGTGCTGGACACAACGAGGTCAAGCAATGTGCGCACACAGAGACAATGATGTAGAACCATTTCTTGCAAACTGAAACATTGAGTATAACCTGACAACTGAGCACCCCCTAGTGGCCAGCAACAATACAATACAGATATTCAAAAATTCAACACAAAATCAATGGCAATATTTACATATAGACAGAAGGCTGCCACTTAATCTGATGTTAATTGATTGTAGAATGTCATCTAATTAAAGAACAATGGACTTTAGTGCAAAATTAGATCTACTCGAGGGCACAAGGGGCTCTTTTTAAAAAAAATAAGAGTTTGACATCCAGACAGTAATCACCTAAAAAGGGAATTCAGATATAAGACCACATGAATGGAAAAGAACGCAAAGCCCATACATCTCCTGATATCGGAATGTCACTAACTACAGAATCTCATCTTTAATAACGTGCAGTTACATGGCACCATTCTGACAGCTTTGCCATTGTTGATCCAATCTAAAAAGATATATTGAAGAGTTTGCTGTGTTTAACAACAAAGACAATGCACATGGCCAAGGTACTTCATGCACAAAAACACTTAAGTGTGATTTGAAATGAAATTATTAAAATCAAACTTCGCAAAATAACTAAACAAATAACCAAATCTGGAGTTTATTTTTGCATCTAACGTTTAACATTGGTCTTTTGGGAACAGTTTAGAGAATTCCTGCTCTAAATGCATTGTGGGTCTTCCTTCAGCACACTGGCTGCAGCAACTCAAAGGCAGATCACCATCTTCTTCTCAAGGGCAATTAGGGACAGGCAACCAAAGCTGGCCTAGCCAGCGATATCCTCGTCCCATGAGGAGCAAAAACACCTAAACCTCAAACATTAATGCACCCTGCACGAATGAAATAAAATATTTTACTCCATATTTTAAGTCATTAAACATAAATATATCTCACAGGTAACGTGCGAGGAAAACTACTCCTGAATAATTATACTCTCTCCAAGTTTGAGATTAATGGAATACTGAACAACCAAACATCATACGGCTCTCCAAAACCATACAGAGGAAATATGGAGTTTATAAATAATTACTAAGCAAGATCCAGCTCTCTTTAAAATTGGCATTAGCACTCCCAGTACACAGTAAAAGAAAATGTTCACATGTGTATTACTGATCTTTGCCACAATGTGATTATAATGTAAGATAACTATACACAAGGAAGATCATTGAAGATATGGCAGTGCATCCACCCAGAAATACATTGTAGCATCCAACTGGATGTTTTTGAATGTTTTCAGAGTTATGTCTCCACTATTCTCCCTGAAAGTCCATTCCATTTTCTGATAGCTCCTTGTGTACAGCTTTTCCCAGTATCATTGTGAAATTTAGTTTTTATTACTGTTTCTTTATTCTTTTGATTGCTCATTTTTGGCCTTTTAAATCCAAGAATATTATCTGCACCGCCTCCGATATCTAAATATCTTCCTTGCTTTCGATAAGCATAACTGGATAGAGTATTAAAGTGCAATATGACTAAAACACTCTACAGCTTAGCTGCAATTCTCCTTATGTTCAACTGTGTAAGCTATGTAGTTCACGATTCTTCAGGTTTTATTTTAAAACTGTTCTCACATACAATCCTCCTTTTAAGCATTCTTCTCGTTCCACAATTTTTTTTTAATCCGGTGCTATGACTGCAGTAGAGAACAGCAATGCTTTTATTTCAAGAATCTGAAAACCCAGTTAATTACTTAAAAAGTGAAGCCACAAGGCTGTGTTTAAAACCAAAGAACACAAATATTAATACTCTACCTTAAATAGTCACATATATTAACGATATTGGAAGTGCAATAAATAGTTACTTTTACCCCAAACGCAACTTCCTAAGTCACACTTTCTTCCTCACAAATACCCCAAAATCTTGAGCCAGCTTCTCAGAAATTGGAAGACAAGCTACGTGGTCTGAGTATAGATCAATGCTGTTTCTTCATTTTTGTATATCATGCCCTTTTTCCCCCCACTGCTATTATGTCTACTTGGAGAGAAATAACATTGTTCCCCAACACTCTTCTTCCTTCCCTATCCTTTCCTGATGTCATGAGCTGCAATATTTAGATGTCAGTCCCATGCTTTACGTAGTCATTATTCACTTACTCCTAATGCATTAGATTCGTCCCTACAGAATACTGCCTTCAGTTCTACCATTTTACTTTAGGTACTGTGTACATTGTTGCACAAGCTGTTTGTCCTTAGGAGTTGTTCCTTTGCTACTTTTGTGTTTCTGTTATATAGTTATATCTGTTCACGAACCATTTAGATTCCTCTTGTTTCTTTCTTCAGTCTGATCTTCTCTCTCATTCCCCAGATCTTTTGTTTTCAGATTTCCATCATTTTTACCAGGTCAACCCCCCATTCTTATTACGTTAAAGTCCTATCAAGAGCCTGTATGTTCTTTCTGCTGGGAAACTGTGTGTTGAGTTTGTGAAATCTTGTTATTGAAATCAAATAATGATAGCCCAAAAATGAGCCTTCGAGCACTCCATCTTAACATAATTCCTTTAATGAACTTTAACTTTCCCCCACTCTTCAATCAATTTATTATCCATACCAACAGTTAGCCTGTTTCTTCAGAATGCTTTAATTTTAGTTAATAAGCCATTGTATGGGACTCCAACAAATGCTTTTGTGAAAGCTGGGACACAGCTCACCCACAGAACGTTCCACAGTGCACTTTGACTCCTAAAATGTAGTGAAAACCCAGGACCTTGATGAGGCCCTTCTTCCCCTGTGACAACGTAACAGCTGTTCATTAGCCTGGTATAAAAACAGTCCTCAAGTTTATTCTAATATTTCTGAAATCTTCTGTGGTGACTTTCTTTTACGGCTTCAACTTTAATAGAATACATGCTTGTGAAAGTTGATTATAGCAGAGGTTTTCTTAAACTACACTTCTTATACATTAGAATAATCTTTAAAACTTTATCACCAGGCCTTGCTCGAAATCAGTACAAGAATTATTAACTCAATGCTAAGCAGTCCATAGGTCTAAACCTATGACTGAGTATCTGACACATGGGTACACTTCAAAGCTATAATGAGCTATATCACCACAGCACAGAAATTGTCTTGAACTCAGTGCCTGCACCAGTCTAGCAAAATATGATCAAGATGTAGCCTCACCTTGTTGTACATTTGAGGATACTGTGGACCAATGTGTCTGCCATCCAGGTCAGTCACAGAAATCACGTTTCTTAAGTCTTCAGGTACAAAAGAGCCAAGTGTTTGCTTTAGCCGTTGGTGTCGCAAGACATTATATTCATTGCAGAGAAAAAAACCTTGTTTTGAAAAACAAAAATATAAATAAGATTGTACAGCTGACCAAAGGTCTGACTCAAGGAAGAGATTCCAACATACAGGACATTTGCTTCAGCAGTCTGAAGATGTGACTTCTATCCTCCCAAGGACATAGTTACATACCTGCTTTGACCCAACACGATGATCCACCCCTCAATCAAAATTGCTTGGGTAAGAGTCCCACTCTGGAGGCCTGATCAAATTGCAGACTGAAATTACAGTGCTGCACTGTCAGAAACATTGAACCTTGGGCGTACATAAAAGATCTTGTGGTACTACATGAAGATCTTTGCAACACAAAACAGGCTTTCTGATTACTGATGGCACTGCAGTTCATGGAACTTGAGTGAAACTTGACTGTAATGTTTCCCCATAAGTACAACAGTGACTATGCTTGGCCCAGCCAGCAAAGCTTATGTGGCGTTTTCAAAAAAAAAGTAACAGAATTGTGTAGATTCTACTTTGAAAGGGAATCTAAGCAATCGATCGGACAATCTATCCAACAGCCGTTCATATTTAAACATAATGACCCATATTCTGCTGTAGAATAGTGAAGTAATCAGAGGTCTGGGGAAATCAGAGAGACATTCCTCTCAAATGTCTGAAATGCATGTTTAAACATGGAAATCGGGACGTTGCTTTCCGGGTTGCCTGGCTTCTCTTGAACCTTTGCCATCTGGTGCCTCAGCATGATACATGGAAGGGGTGAAGTTTCAGTTCTTATCAACCTGACTATCCATTCAATGTGCCAGAAAAATTTGAGTTCACCTATTCAAATGTAAGTGAATTTTTGAAAGCAAGCATTGACTTAATTATTGTAAAAAACCTCTCTAGCACTGAAAATTTACAAGTGTAAAATCTTGTTCCATCTGAATTTGAATAATGCTGGAGAATTTAAAAAAAAGGAAAAAAAAAAATTCTTCCTTCACTTTTTAACCAAATATTTGCTACTCTATTTTTGCTTCAGGTACACAATTTTGCTTATTCTAACTTACATTTCCTGGTTTAGATCTTGGACACCTAACTAAGAATTCCTCGATCCAACCAATCTAAGAGACCTGATGTTGCTTTCCCTGTTGTGTAGCTCCTAAATAGCCTGCACATGACATTAGGCTGTGCCAAACTCCCAACACACATCTGTTTGCCACTGACCGCAATGTCCGGGTCCATGAACTTATTAGAATATTTGCATCTGTAAAGACCTAACCTTTAGTTGCATGAAATTTTTCTTTGACAAAACTTTTCCATTACAACAATTAGTTCTACATTCATATGTAATTTATCTGAATATACCCACATTATTCCTGTGGTAAAGCAGTTAAGAGATATCCAAAGTTAATAGCTAGCTATATTTCTCACTGAGGCCCATTTTTAGAACATAGAACCATACAGCACAGGAATGGGCCCTTCAGCCCACGATGCTGTGCCAAAACATGAAGCCAAATGAAATTAATCCCTTCTGCCTGCCACACTTCCATATCTCTCCATTCCTTGCATATTCATGTGTTTATCTAAAAGTCCCTTAAATGCCCCTATTGTTTCTGCCTTCATCACCACCCCTGGCACTGCATTCCAGAATCCTATGACTCTCCGTGTAAAAAAAAACTCGTCCCTCATGTCTCCTTTGAACTTTTCCCCTCTCACTTTAAATGCATTCCCCCTAGTATTAGGCATTTCAATTCTGGGAAAAAGATTCTGACTGTTAACCCTATTTACACATCTCATAATTTTATAGACTTAGATCAAGTCTCCCCTCAGCCTGCACCACTCCAGAGAAAATAATCCCAGTTTTTCAAGCCTCTCCTTACAGCTCATACCCTCTAATCCAGACAGCATCTTGGTAAGCCTCTTCTGCCACCTCGCCAAACCCTCCACATCCTTCCTACAAGGTGGAGACCACAGTTGAAAGCAACACTCTAAGCGTGGCCTAACCAAAGTCTGACAAAGCTGCAACATGACATCCTGACCCTTGTACTCAATTCCTCAACCAATACGCCTTCTTTACCACCTTATCTACTTGAGTGGCCACTTTCAGGGAGCTATGGACTTGAACCTCTCCTAAAGTGGAGCACCTCACACTTACTGGACTAAACTCCATCTGCCATTTCTCCACCTACATCTGCAACTGTTCTATATCCCACTGCATCCTTGGACAACCTTCTACACTATCCACAATTCCACTGATCTTTGTATTGCCTACAAACTTACGAATTCAATCATCTCCATTTTCATCCAGTCATTTATATGCCAGACAGCAAGGGTCCTAGTATAGATCCCTGCAGAACACCAACAGTCATAGACCTCCAGCCAGAAAACTACCCTCCCACCACTACCCTCTGCTTTCTATGGTCAAGCCAATTCTGAATCCATGCAGCCAAATCACTATGGATCCCATGCATCTTAATTTTCTGAATGAGCCTACTGTGAGGGACCTTGTCGAAAGCCTTACTAAAATCCATGTAAACAACATCCACTGCTCTACTCTCATCGATCACCTTTGCTACCTCCTCAAAAAATTGAATCAAGTTACTAAGACATGACCTACCCTTCACAAAGCCATGCAGACTGTCCCGAATTAGGCTATGCTTTTCCAAATGTGCACAAATCCCATCCCCAAGAATTCTCTCCAATATCTTCCCAACCATTGATGTGAGACTCACTGGTCTGTAGTTTCCGCGATTATCCCTATTTCCCTTATTGAACATAGGAACAACATTAGCTACTTTAGCCGATCCTCTGGGACCTCTCTGGGGGCCAGCGAGGATACAAAGATCTTGGTCAAGGCCCCAGCAATTCCCTCTCTTGCCTCTCTCAATAACCTGGGTAAATATCATCAGGCCCTGGGACATATTCACCTTAATACTCTTCAAGAAATCCAACATCACTTCTTTCTTGATCTCAAAGTGCCCTAGCATATTAGCATGCTCCACACAAATCTCACTATCCTCCATTTCCTTTTCCTGGGTGAATACCGACACAAAGTACTCATCTAAGATCTCACCCACATTCTCTACCTCCAAGCAAAAGTTGCCTCCTTTATCTTTGAGTGGTTCTAGCTTCTACCTAGTTATCCTCTTATTTTTAATGTATCTATAGAATGCCTAGGGATTCTCTTTAACCACAATTGCCAAGCTCATTTCATGGCCCCTTCTTGCTCTCCTAACTCCCTGCTTGAGTATTTTCCTGCTTTCTTTATATTCCTCACAGGCCCTGACTGATTTTAACTTCCTAAACCTTACACATGCTTTTTACCTCTTGACTAAATTCACAACTTCCCTCATTAGCCAAGGGTCCTTTACTTGTTCATGTAAATAAACATTGTTTTATCTAAATATTTTCTGTAGCAGACTCATCTTAAGGTCGCAGTTACTTGTCAATTTATAATGATTTTCCTAATTACAACATTTTAAATGTTACTGGCTTAATTATCAAATCATTGATTGTATGGATTTCAAGTTTATGCACCACTGTTACCAGCTGGTTAGCTCTTACATATAGCCTCAGATGCACATTTGCCAGAAAATTCACTGTAAAATTGTGTTATTGCACCATTTTTTTCTTGGATTTTTACCTAATGAATGCTGACCTGAAAAGATGTCATTACAGCCTATTCTAATGTTATGCTGCTCAAAAACCCAGCAAAATAAAGGAAACTGCATAGAAAAACAACAAGCTGTTCGTGTCAGAAAAGTGGCAGTCCTCATGAAAATCTTCCAATTATATTAAGTGATTTCAGCGGAGCAGTACATGCAATCAGCCTATTCGGCCAACTAATTTTCCCAGCAAGTGTTTACTTTCTCCTGCTTCATAGTTGTTGCTACTTATCATACAAGCTTACACAGAAGTAGAGCACATTCATCTGCATTGTATCACACCAAGATACCACTAGTCCCCTGTTTTTTTTTTCCCTATATCCATGCACACCATTTCTATCCAAAGAATCATCCAATACAGTCTTGGATGCCTCAACTGAATTTGCCTCCACCAATTTCTAGGCAGCACATTCCATATCCTTACTACTCGCTGTATGAAAGAGATTTTTCCCACATTGCCCTTGCTTTTCAACATACCAATTTAAATCTATGCTCTCTCGTTCTTTTTCTTTAATAAGCAGGAACAGTTTCTCCCTATCTATTCTTTCCAGCACACTAACAATTTTGAAAATCTCTATCAAATCTCCACTCAGCCTTCTTCCTTCCAATGAGGGCACTCCCAGTTTCTTCAATCTATCCTCAGAACTGCTATTTCTCATAAAAACTGAAAGAACTGCGGATGCTGTAAATCAGAAACAAAAATGGAAATTGCTGGAAAAGCTCAGCAAGTGTGGCAGCATCTCTGAAGAGAAATTTGAGTTAATGTTTTGGGTCCGGTGACCTTTCCTCAGAACTAACAGCAGCTAGGAAAATGTCGGTTTATATGCAGAAGATAGAGAGAGAGGAGGGGTAAGGAGTAAACAATAGTGGGGGATAGAGCCCAAACAGAGACAAGAACAGTTGGACAGACAAAGGAGTAGATAACAATCTGGCTCGGAGTGTTTATAGCTGTTTATAGAGACTGTTTGTCGCTAACTATAGATAGTGTGCAATGGCAGACTATGTGATAACAAGGCCTGGTGTACAGAGTTGGGGGCTAGGACATGGGAGAGTTTAGGCCCTCAAATTATTGAACTTTATATTGAGTTCAGAGGGCTGCAGGATCACCAAGCGGAAAATGAGGTGTTGTTTTTCCAGCGTGCACTGAGCATCACTGGAACACCGCAGCAAGCCTGAGACAGTCATGTTGGCCGGGGAACAGGGTGGTGTGTTAAAGTGGCAGGCAACTGGAAATTCAGGGTCTTCACTGAGAGCAGAACGTAGATGTTCGGCAAAGTGGTCACCCAGTCTATGCTTTGTTTCCCCAATTTAGAGGAGACCACATTGTAAGCAGCAAATGCAGTAGACGAGTTACTACCCTTCTGTAACTTGCAAACATGGCAATTCTGAAAAATGAAAGCACAATGTGAGCTTTCCACAGCAACATAAAATAACAATTATTACCTGGTGTGGCGTATTGCAATATTGCCAAGGATTTCCCTCCAGGAGCAGCGCACAAATCCAGCACACGCTCTCCATCTTGTACATCCAATGCAAGGACAGGCACTAAGGAAGCTGCATTTAAGAGGTAGTAGTCCTTCAACCTTTCAGTACAATGTTGGAGTCTGGGGAACCGGCACTGGACATTGCTGATGTAACATCGTAAAGAATGCTGGGTAAGGGGTAAAACATCTGATAGGAAATTGTAGTATCCCCTAGACTGAAGATACTGTTCAAATGTCACACACTGATTGAACTTGTTCACAAGCACAGCATACTGCCAGTTGGAAGGAAGCAGGAGCACTTCTCTAAAAGATTATCAAACAAAAACAGAAATAAATTGAATAGAATCTAAACTGATACAGCACTTTTTGAGGAGGGGGATCTTGGGGAAAACAGCAAAATACTTGAACATTTGCCTAAAACTTCCCTACAGAAATTACTGATATCCATGTATCTAGTAATTTCCAGCTACAGAACAATTAAATCACAATTACAAAATCTCCAGAGATTATGTAGTGCTGTGCTATACACTACAGGCATATTTAAACGTACACTTTTGAAATGATTTGAAAGGATTCTTGTACTACAGTGGTCATGTCCCACAGGCGATTGGGGGGGGGGGCGGAGTAGAATATAGATTACATTTATCAGATTTGGATGGACTAACCACTAGTTGGTCTTACAGTTCCAATCAGCAGCAAGTGGAATGTCTGCACTGGCTTGAAAGCATCTCGTGATTGGAAAGCAGATGTTGCCCAATTTAACATATAGTTTTTGTTTGGTAGCAAAGTCAAAGGTTCTCTAAGCTTTTTCAATAGAGACTTGATGATGAAGCAGCCACGTTCTCAGTGAAATATCCTGTATTAGGGTCAGATCTCATTAACTTGGACTTGACAGCAATACTGTATTTCTGACACATAGGCCATTCTTTCATGAGACTAGCATCCACCCAATTGAGGGAAACTTCGTCTCGACAGTGTACCCATTTCATGCTCTGAATGTAACAGCTTTTGATCCTACCCTGTACGCAAGGCAAAGAAGTAGATGGAAATTACCTCTATTATTACCTGACTTTGTCCCATAATTCTCCAAGTTCTTGTCCATATCTTTCATCAAAATGCTCCAAAACAGGTTTGCAAATTTGTTTCTGTGGTTTCGATTTGATATGAGACCTCTTGTTTATCTAAAAATGCAAACAAAATTTGAAACATTAATTGCTCATGCTCTGATTGCTCACTATGAATCTGCCTTTTGCTTGGTATCATCTACTTTGCACATGTTAATTTGCTACATGGTAAGTAACCAACGTTGGTAAACCGGCATCGAAAATGTTCAAACGTTGCTCTTGTACAGCACAGACGTAGCTTATATTAAAACAGCTGTGAAAGCAACTCAAAGTTTGTCTTGTAAATGCTGTCCACTATTTATTTCGGTGCTGGGGAGAGCAGGGAAGAGATGTGGGGAGGATAAACATGCTGATAATACCAGTTGGTCAATGTACTAAAGGGCCGCTCAGTATACCCCAGTACGTAACACACCTTCAGGAAAAAGGGAGGTAATATGTTCATGACCTACAAATTCAAGGGTTATTTAATGCTTTCCATAACACTTGTTCACTTCGAAGTACATTGCAATTTCTTTGCTATATTTGAATATTTTGCAATCATTCCCATAAATTTGTCACAAACAATTCAGAGATTATTACATATATAAAAGCTACTCTGCATTAAAATATTTCCTCAAAACTAAATGTTTTTTACAAACTGCAATCAAATGTTGTACTCAAGGTTGGGGGGTGGAGGGAAAGAGGAATATTACCAAAAATAGTTGAGTGTACCAGCTTCTAATTTCTCAAAATATTGTCTGTTATCCACAAGAATCCTTCGTATGAAATGCAGCATATGCATATTGTGCACTTAAAGTTAACAGGCAGTTGTCCTCCTGTTAGCTTCTTGCTTATTTGTTCATTTCAGGAATCTATCCAATTCAAATTAAAAGGTTTACATGTTTCAAGTGAGAAATGTTTCATGATATTTTGGGGAAAAAGAACCCAAGTGAAAACTGCAGATGCAGTTCAAATTGATTGCGTTTATGCCCTCTGCTTCCCTGCTGCTCCTACAGAAACAAATAGGTTCTACATTACAAAATGACCAACTTTGTGCAACTAATATCCACAACTGCCTAACAATATGAGGTCTCCATCTAAACATTTTGAGTGTTTAAGACTATAGCTAGACACTAACTCAATGATTTATTACATTTTACTTGAATAGTGGGGCTACAAATGAACTCTAATGGACACTCATAATTGAATGTGGTTCCGTGAAGGTCGAATGTCTTGTTGCCCTTGTACCTGTAATTAATGTTGAACTAGTGTACGTCGATGGAAGTTTTCAGGAAGCCCATTCCATCACTAAACTTTGTGTCTATGTTACATATCTCTCAGAACACTCTTCCAGTCCTTTTTTTGGATCTCCTGTTGGTGCTGTGGAACATTCCTGTTCTTTTAATCACAGTTTAATCTGGTTACATTCATGGACTTCCTCACTGATCTGAAGGAAAAACAGAAATTGCTGGAAAAGCTAACTGATTTCTCTCAATAGACGATGCCAGATTTGCTGAGTTTATCCCGCAATTTCTGTTTTTTTTTCCCCTCTACTTTGAATAACGGCTTTAATCTGGTTATACTCATGGATTTCCTCTCTAATCTCAGACACATTTATTCCTGTTATTGTTCATTTCCTCATCACCTCTGCTCAAGGATATTCTTTGCAGTTATTTCACTCCACACTTGAAAGGATAACACAATCTGTAACAGTTTAATTATTACATTTCCATGTCCAGCCTTGGTCATTTCTTTTATTTAACTTGCTAATGATTGTCTTTTTTTCATGCTCTCTCTCTTTACTTTCCCAATTCCCTTCAGTTCATTTGTAATTTCACCCCCTTGTATTTTCTACATCTCCCGTCCCGGGGATCGTTCCTGCCACTTCAATTCGGGGGGGGAGGCCTAAAGGCCCGCACTCACCTCCTCCCGGGGCCTGTATCCCTCAGCCTCAGCGACAGCCACTGACTTCATCCGAGAGAGGGACACACCGCGCCGGAGACCGGGCAGGGACCACGGTCCTGCTATTGCCCGAAACATGGCGGCACGCCGGCCCCAGCCCCGCCTCCTCACTGCTGTCCCTCCCCTTTCTTCACTCCGCCTCCTCACTGCTGTCCCTCCCCTTTCCTTGCTCCTCCTCCTCACTGCTGTCCCTCCTCTTTCCTCGCTCCGCCTCCTCACTGCTGTCCCTCC
>JAHRHZ010000032.1:13303875-13386507 GCA_024137785.1 Ginglymostoma cirratum
TTTGTTTTTGATCCTGATTTACAGCATCCGCAGTTCTTTTGGTTTTTATTGGGCGAAGGATTGGGCAAAGGTGCCTGGAAGAATCAATAACTGCTAATTGGGACCATTAGTAGCTGACACTGGTTTGCGATAGCAACCCATGTGATGACAAGGCCTGGTATGTGGGGTTGGGTAAGGGCATGGAAAACAATGTTCAGGCCTTAAAATTATTGAAGTTGATATTGAGTCCTGGAGGCTGCAGGGTCTCAAACGGAAAATGAGATACTGTTCTTCCACCTTGTCCTGGGTTTCACTGGAATGTTGCAGCAAGCCTGAGACAGAGATGTTGGCCAGGGTATGTTGAACTGACAGGCAACAGAAAGTTCAGAGTCATTTTTCTACGACAGAACATTCGTGTTCAGCAAAACGATTACCCAGTCTGTGTTTCATCTTCATTTAATACAATCATGTCAGATCTGGGCTCAGTTCCACTTTCCCACTATCTACCTGAAACAGCAAATATTTATTTATCGTTTTTAAGAATCCCTACATTGTGGAAACAAGCCCCTCGGCCCAACAAGTCCACACCAACCCTCAGAGCATCCCACCCAGACCCATCTGCCTATAACCTACCTAATCTACACATCTCTGAACACTATGGGCAATTTAGCATGGCCAATCCACCTCACCTGCACATCTTTGGATTGTGGGAGGAAACTCACACAGACACAGGGACAATGTGCAAACTCCACATAGTCAGTCACCCGAGGGTGGAATTGAACCCGGGTCCCTGGCGCTGTGAGGCAGCAGTGCTAACCACTGACTTTAAACCTATTCAGTGATGGAGCATCTACAAACCTCTGGGATGGAGAGTTCCAAAGATCCGTTTAGCTTTGACTGAAATAGTTTCTCATCATCTTATTCCTAAGTGACCAACCCTTTATTCTGAGAGAGTATCCCTCGATTTAGAGGAATAACTAAATGTTTCTGCGATTGGAGAAACTGGTGCTGCTGATTCAAATAGTAGGGGGTTTGCCTCTGGACTTAACTGAGCAGCCAAAAAAAAATCATGTCATTGTATACAGGGGCACAATCAGTAACTGCACTGACAATATTTTAAGAAGACAAGAGACTATCATGAAGAAACTGCTAAATATAATGATATCCTTGAAGCCTTTGATTCCTTTGAATTTCAAAGGAGGTTCCCAATGACCAGGGAAAATTTGCCACAGATACCCAGGGTTCTGCGGCAAATTATCATTGCCATCATAAATCTCTTATCGGGTGACAGCTAAATGTCCAGAAAGGTATGTCCCAAAAGTGCCTGCAAGACGTCAGAGGCAGAGGAAAGCAGAAGAAGCAGTTACTGCTGTTGCTCCATGTCTGCATTGTGGAAGGAAGAAGGATCACTGGTGCCGATTTTGCCCAGCCGCTTCCCGAAAGAGGAGGTAGCATTGTAAAGTGGCACACCATTCTTTGAACAGGTGTACTGATGTTGTTTATCATACTGAGATCACTCCCATGGATCACATCGTACTGAGGAAAGCAACAAACTTACAACACCTTGTATCTGCATATGCAAATTACAGTTATACACACTTCCATGTCTGGGCTCAAGCTAAACAATTCAGATATATTACAGCACACATCCCTCAGTGGGATAAGCTGCAAGAGAATAGAACTCAGTAAGATGGAAACTGTGAGCTTTATATTATTAGGTCACATGTCACAATATAGTGATGACATGTTGAGCATGTCCCTTAAATATGTCACACTTTTGCTGCGATGTACCAAATAACATTCCCTTTGTTCAAAGAAAAAGAAATCTCAAACAGACGTGCTTCATTTTTCAGAGGCATGTGATTAATTCAACAAGTATGCAGACATGTAAAACAGAGTTAACGTGATTGATAATCAAATTTCAATACAATGATTTGGTGTTGTCCTGATTTGACAATTGTATACCCATTTGGAGAGGCATGCGTAATTCTGTGTTGCTCTTGGCTGTCAAATTGGTTTTCTTGCTGCTGGTTGCTGTCATTCAGCATCATCGTACAATTATCATCAGAGTTTTCTTCTTTACTCCACACATATAACTGCCATATCATAAAATGGTCTGGGCTTGTGTTCCTTCGCAATATAGCTCCATGATCAGTTAATGACTTCATTTGACCTGGGCTCATTGCGTATCTTTGGAGGCTTTGCTAGTATCCAGCTATTTGTGACTGGATTTCTGAGTATTATTCTCTGTTTGGTGTTTTGATTTAATTCGATTTGATTTGTTGTAGCCACATATATCTAAATATAGTGAAAAACCTTTTTTTGCGAACAGTACAGGCAGATCATAGCAAACAAGGATATACAGATCATAGGATGCTTACAGCGAGGCATGTAAGCTTATGACTGCACAGGAGGTGTGCAAAGCAAGATAACATTAGCAAGATCAGCATTTCTTGCAGTTAGAGAGTTCTATTCAGCAGTCTAATAATGGCAGAGAAAAAGCAGTTCCTGAACCTGTTGAAGTACGTGTTCAAGTTTCTGTGTCTTCTGCCTGATGGAAGGGGTTGGAAGAAAATATTACTGGGGTGGGACGGGTACTTGATGATGCTGGCAGCCTTTCAGTGGCAATGAGCCATGTAAATGGAGTCCATGGATGGGAGGTTGGCTTCCATGATGGTCTAGGCTATGCAGATTACTTTCTGTAGTTTCTTATAGTCCTGGGCAGAGCAGTTGCCATACTAGGCTGTTAATACACCTGGATAAAGTGCTTTCTATGGTTTATCTGTAAAAGTTGGTGAAGGTCCTTACGGATATGCTGAATTTGCTAAGCCCCCAAAGGAAGAAGAGGCATTGTTGTGCCTTCTTGACGGTTGCATCTATGTGGGAGTTCGAGGACAGGTTGTTGGTTATCATCACTCCTAGGAACTTGAGACTCTCGACTCTCTCCATTTCAGTTCCATTGATGTAGATAGGGGCGTGTCCCCCTCCTTTCTTCCTGAAGTCAACGATCTGTTCTTTTGTTTTGCTGACATTGAGAGAGAAGTTGTTATCATTGCATCTGGAGTCTAGTTTGGCTTTTGAAAGCCTGAGATGCATGTGTGTGTCCCTATGAGAAAAGAAGTTTGTCAGAAGCGTGAAAGTCATACACGTCCCTGAGCTCCAAATTGTAGAAGGGCTGAAGTGGTGACACAATTGGTCCAAGAGCAGCATGATGATGTGGTGATGCTGGTAGTTTGCTTGTGGTATTGGTAGTGTAGAAAAACAGTTGACGACTACAGCAGCCATGGAACATACAGGGACATTATAGTGAGGACTGTATCTATGGAACATACTGCAATGTTATAGTGAGGACACTGATAGCTGGGACAAGCATTAGGTGAGCTGCAGCTACCCGGTACTTGCTTTGGAGTTTGAGACCTCTAGATTTTTGCTGAAGGAGAATTGAAAGTGACATATAAATAAGGCAATTTGGAGATCTACGGAGACATAGATAAGGTATTTGCTGCTTCAGCGGTGAAATTCTGAGATCGCCATGTATGGTTCAAACGGAAATTCAGAAAAACTTTACTTGATGGCGAGAATCAGACTATTTATTCCCACTACACTTTTCTTTTTCACCATTGCTCATGTCATACCAAGGAGGGAAAATAGTCTGCTCCTTCTCTTTGCAGCGGTGATCAAATCTAAACCATTCACATCATTTTGTGTTGCCAGTTCATCATATTACCGTGCATGCATCATAGATGTAAACAAATAGTCTTTGTGTTAATTTTCCCTGCATGGAAAGTACTTGCTGATCCATAATTAGTGTCAAACTCTTTATCCCACCCTTCATGGCTTAACCAACATCACTGCACAGTTTTGTTAATGTGAATTGTACCTTTGGATTTCTAAATCCCCTTTACTCAAACCCTTCTTCCTTTCTGGTAATTATATCCCTATTCACAGCCCTACTTGCATAATTGGCCAAGACAATTGCTCGAGCTCAGTTTAAATGGAGCCCATTCCAATGAATATCTTTTCCTTCCTGAAGAGCACAGGGAGAACTAGCCATTTAGATATACAACTGGCTCAAAGGCAGAAGTCAGAGGGTGGTGGTAAAGTGTTGCTTTTCAGCCTGGAGGCATGTGACCAGCAGTGTGCCAGAAGGATTGGTGCACAGTCCACTGCTTTTCATCACTTACATAAATGATTTTGATGTGAACTTAGGAGGTATGGTTAGTAAGTTTGCAGATGACAGCAAAATTGAAGGTGTGGTGGACAGCGAAGAAGGTTACCGCAGAATACAACAAGACCGAGGAGTGGCAGATTAAGTCTAATTTAGATAAATGTGAGGTGTTACATTTTGGAAAGGCAAACCAGGGCAGGACTTATACACTTAATGGTAAGGTCCTGGGGAGTGTTGCTGAACAAGGAGACCTTGGAGTGCAGGTTCATATTGCCTTGAAAGTGGAGTCACAGGCAAACAGAATAGTGAAGAAGGCATTTGTATGCTTGCCTTTACTGGTCCGTGCGTTGGGTATAGGAGTTGGCAGGTCATGTTGCAGCTATACATGACATTGGTTAGGCCACTTTTGGAACACTGCGTACAATTCTGGTCTCCCTGCTGTAGGAAGGATGTCGCGAAACTTGAAAAGATTCAGAAAAGATTTATGGGTCAAACTCACGACCACTTCTACCTAGAAGGACAAGGGCAGCAAATATATAGGAACACCACCTTCAATTTCCCCTCCAAGCCACTCACCATTCTGACTTGGAAATATATCACTCTTCATTCTCTGTTGCTGAGTCAATATGTTGGAATTCCCTCCCTAATGGTACTATGGGTCAACCCACAGCATGTGGACTGCAGCAGTTCAAGAAGGTAGCTCACCCCCAACTCCTCAAGGGTAATTAGGGATGGACGAGAAATGCTGGCCAGCTAGTGATGCCCACATTCCACAAAAATTAATAAATAAAAAAAATGTCATATTTGTGACGATGCCATGAATAGTGGGGCTACTTCAGTGAGTCATGACAGATATTAGCCTGGGCTTCTGGATTCCAAATCCAATGATGTAACCACTATGCCGTTGCATTCCTTGGTGTGACAGACTAACCACCTTAAACTCAACAAACGAGGTGTTGCTGGGCCCTGGGAATTTGCATTCACTGAATAATTATTTATGCACAATACCCCACAGATGATCTTAAAATTCAATCTTTGTTAATAATATTAAGTATTGTGGAGAAGGACGTGGAAACAAACATATATGGGGAAATAAACAGTGATGCCTTGAAAAGAGTTCATATTAGGGAAGAGGAGGTGCTGGAGGTCTTAAAACATATAAAGGTAGATAAATCCCTGCAACCTGATCAGGTGTTTCCCGGAACTTTGTGGAAGCTAGGGAAGAGATTGCTGGGCCCCTTGCTGAGATAATTGTAGACTGGAGGTTCGCAATTGCGGTGCCATTATTTAAGAAAGACTGTAAGGAAATGCCAGGGAACTATAGACCAGTGAAATTGACTTCAGTGGTAGGTAAGTTGTTGGAGGAGATTCTGAGGGACAGGATTTACATGCACTTGGAAAGGCATGGACTGATTTAAGTATCGTTAGCATGGCTTTGTGTGGAGTAAATCATATCTCACTAACAGCATGGTGGCTCAGTCATCAGCTGCCTCACAGGAGCTTGGGTTCAATTCCAACCTGGGGCAACTTGTCTGTGCAGAGTTTGCACATTTCTCCCTGTGTCTATGTGGGTTTCCTCTGGGTGCTCCAGTTTCCTCTCTCAGGCCAAAAATGTGCAGGTAAGGTAGATTGGCTATGCTAAATTGCCTATGGTGTCCAGGAATGTGCAGGTTACATGGATTAGCCTTGGTAAGTGCAGGGTTAACGGGATACCCGGGGATAGGGAGGGGTCTAGGTGGGATGCTCTCCAGAGAGTTGGTGTGGCTTGATCAGTCGAATGGCCTGTTTCCACATTGTAGGGATTCTATGATCCTTAACTTGATCGAGTTTTTTGAAGAGGTGACAAAGAAGTGTTCGATAAGGTTCTGCTTGGTAGAATAGTTAGTAAGATTTGATCACATGGGATCCATGGGGAGTTAGCCAATTGGAGACAAAATTGGCTTGAAAGTAGGAGACAGAGGGTGATGGTAGATGGTTGCTTTTCAGACTGAAGGCCTGTGACCAGTGGTGTGCTACAAGAATTGGTGCTGGGTCTACTGCTTTTCATTATATATATAAATGATTTGTATGTGACCTTGATCAGATGGGCCAATGGGGTGAGGATGATGAGCAGATGGAGTTTAATTTAGACAAATGTAAGGTACTGCATTTTGGAAAGGCAAATCAGAGTGGGGCTTATACAGTTAACGGAAGGGCCCTGGGGAGTGTTGCCGAACAAAGCGACCTAGTGGTGCAGGGGTACAGTTCCTTGAAAGTGGAGTCACAGGTGAACAGAGTGGTGAAGAAGGCATTTGGTGCACTTTCCTTTATTGGTCATAACATTGAGTACAGGAGTTGGGATGTCGTGTTGCAGTTGTACAGGACATTAGTGAGGCCACTTTGAGAATACTGCATACAATTCTGGTTGCCGTCCTATATGAAGGATATTGTTAAACTTGACAGGATGCAGATAAGATTTACAAGGATGTTGCTGGGACTAGAGGGGGTTTGAGTTCCAGGGACAGGCTGAATAGGCAGGGGCGTTTTTTTCCCCTGGAGCGTCGGCGGCTGAGTGGTGACTTTATATAGGTTTACAAAATCACAAGCAGCATGGATAGTGTGAACAGCCAAGGTCTTTTTCCAAGACGGCATTGGTTTAAGGTGAAAGTAGAAAGATTTTAAAAAGGACCTTAGGGATAGCTTTTTAATGCAGAGGGTGGTGCATGTATGAAATAAGCTGCCAGAGGAAGTGATGGAAGCGGATACAGTTGCACCATTTAAAAGGCATCTGGACGGGTACATGAATAGGTAGGGTTTAAGAGGGATATGGGCCAAATGCTGGCAAACAGGACTAGGTCAGATTGGGATATTTGGTCAGCATGGACAAGGTGGACCAAAGAGTCTGTTTCCATGCTGTATGACTCTGACTCTAAATAAAAGGAATAATTACCAATGAACCCCTGTTACACCTAGATATTCAAACTAAACTTGATAGAAAAAGAACTGCAACATCTTTTAAAAGACAAACGTTTTATTTTGGAAGATCATAATCCTTAAGTTATTAAATGAAGCTCTTATGCATAGTACAACCGATTTAATCAGGTATTTGCTTCTGACTAAGACATTTTCCAGCGACATTCAAAATCTATTACACAGTACAGTACAGGTTGCATCTTTGTAATCAGGCAGTCTTGGAACCAGGCCTTTGTTGAAACACAGAAGGTCATATACACTTTAAAAAGCACTGTGCAACATGGTTACCACAATCCTTCTGCATTTCATCATTAAATTCAACTGAACTTCCTTGTTGTAATTCATATTTTGAAACAACAAATGCCACTTAATAGAAACATGGAAAGGGATGATGTTGCATAAGCACCAATGGCACTAGAGGCATTTGTTCCTGTGTGCGGTTGAAGCATTTTTTTTTAATACCTCCTGCACAGCCTAGTTGTGAGCAACAAAATAAACCATTTCACCGAAGGATCCAATAAGTAATATCTGAACTATTGCAAACAGAAAAAAAAATCACATTATAAAATAGATTTGAGTGCAGACTGGGCAGGTATATGCCATGATCCTGACACCTAAATAGCCAGTTTATAGAATCTAAAACCAGAACTGGAACTATACTGTGGATACTGGATCACAGAGATTGCCAGACCAGAGGGTGCTGGATTAGGAAGGTACAACCTGTGTTGTCTTTGGACAAACTAATAACTATAAGTAACTAGTACATTTAAAAATAAAATACAAGATTACAAAGGTATATTGCTATATAAATGTTCAAAATAATACACAACTACTTTCCAACAAGAGATATGTTTAATTAAATATTGAATTGAAAATTAAGTACAATGTAAGTCAAAATATTTATTTTTTAATACGCATTAGTGATGCTTGAATCCAAAAAATAATGTTTACGCATGAAATTTTAATGCAAATCAATGAGCTGGATTAACTGCAGAGCCGATTGTCTAATACTTTGTCCTGAAACAAATAAATAGCAACAAAACTAACAACTAACTGTGGTAAAAATTATATACTTTGTGTTTGAATTTAAAAAGAAAAAAAGTAGGAAAGTTAGCAGAAATATAAATACTTCAACACAAATATCAAATGTTACAAATCTGAGAATTTTAATATTACTAAAAATGAATACACCATAATTTAGTAGTATTTTGATTAATAATGTAACAGGTCCAACCAGTTGTCTGTGTTGTTAGCCAATTTTATAAAGTTTTCACACAAGATCATTCAACAAAAACATGAATTCTCTTCCTCTCGCTGCAGATGTTGTCAGACCTGCTCAATATTTCCAGCATTTTCTATCTTTATTTTTGATGGGCCTCTGCTTGTTATTGACAAAAGTCTCAGTTTCCCAAAACTAGCGAATTGTTTAGGTAAGTGGACAGTAGAAAAGAAAGGGAAAGCAAGCATGGAGATAATCATCTGGTGCTCCAAATGCTGATAGCTATCAACGCTCTTAGTTCAAATTCATGTGTGGACATTAGATGAGAACAGATTAAGCTTAATCAAAGTTGTCCACTTGTTAGAGACATCGGGGACACAACGTGTTCAAGTTAATATATGTAAAGTTTTTATATGGTGAGGCATTAGGTCATTACAGAGATTCATACTACGACATGAAGCATAATCAGGCAAGGAAAGTGGAAAGTTGGAGACTTGGAGGAGGAAAAGTAGTTGGCACGCAATATTTTAATTGTAGAAAAACGTTAATAAAACTGGGTAAATTTGAGAAATTATGAGATACACAAAACTAATTTACTGTTGTGTGTTTGTAGATATCGTATTCCACTAAAGTCTGGTACAAAATTGGTTTTGGTTGATCTGATCAATGAGACAATCATTTTATATTAAGTGACATGTCCAAGTCAATACAGGAAGTTATTCTAATTAAGTTCATTATCGGATTTTATTCACTTCAGGCCAATGTGGTACAGTGTAGCTACAAGCAGGTAAGAGAAGGAGCACAGTGTGAAGAAATGTGAAATCGTTAGTAGGGAAACAAAAACAGGCAATTTTTAAAACATTAAAGATATAATAAATGTAGGTGTTCAGACAGATTTATGTGTTCTTCTACATAGAACACAAAAATAATAAGTGTAGCAAGCAATAAGGAGGAAAAATGACATTGACTTTTATTGCAAGCAAATCATAATATACAAGTAAGGATGTCTTATCGCAATTGTACAGGATTTGGAAAGACCATAACTGGATTTGATATTCTTATCTAAGGGTAAAATATGATTGCTCGAGAAGTGAATCAATGGAGTTTCATCAGATTGATTTCTGGGAATAAGAGCGTTGTCGTAGGAGGAGAGAGTGAGTACAGTGATTCTACATTCTCTGGACCTCAGAACAATGAGAAGTGATCTCTTTGAAACATAAAACATTCTGAAAGAACTTGGCACCCTCACATCTGCTATGTCATTTATCTGGCTGAAAAGTCTAGTATTAGGTGTTAAAGTTTCAGGATAAGGGGTTAGGAATTTTTGTAATTTTGTCTATTAGAAGGCTGTAGATGCTTAGATGTTGAGCATATTCAATGCTGAGACAGAGATATTTTGCACTCAAGAAATATTGAAAGGACTGGTGGGGTTGAAGTTTGAGCATCACCTTCACAAATGGAGAAATAGGCTCAAGGGGCCATTTAGTCATCTCCTGTTCTTATTTCTTATGGTTTTACCAAGTGATTCACTCTTCCCTTTTCACCACAAGTAATACTTTTATAAAAAAATGCAAGATTCCTTCTGAAAGATGTACAAAGTGTTTGAAAAACTCACAAACTAATTCGAAAAATACAAGATCGTAACTATTATAAACAAATTAAGAAAAGGAGTAAACATCATGGAAACAATGCAGTTTGTTTTAATTAAGATAAAAACTCTAAATTTTACACACAACTTTTATGACAATTGAAGCATACTACATTATGTATCTGACCTCTAGCAAAACAGATCTACCTACATCTCTGGACTGAAAATACAAGCAATTTCCAAAATAATGTCTCATATGACTGTAATCTATGTAATCGTGATTTGTTTGCTCTGATTGCAAAATTTGAGAGTCTTCAAAAGACTCACAGTTCTGCAATATAAAATCTGAGATATTATTACAAGCAGTTATAAGAGCCCATTCAGAGGCAACTCAACAGTATATGAGAAAACTGAAGGAATTATGCTTGCCAATTTCATGCGTGACATTTTTTTAAAAAAAAGACATCTTTTGTTCCACGTAGAAATATAACAAAATTTTGCTGCAGTATTTGCAGACATCTAATCCAACTGAGTTTCAAGACCACATGAATAGGACTCTTTGCTTGAACTTTGAAACAAAACCTAAAATATCTGCAGTTTGAAACATAATTACTTGCATCACTATGTTGCGTCTTCTAGAAAGATTGCTCAAAACAAAACATTAAGCACAAAAGACATTGAATGTTCTGTGCTGTACAAATATCAAATGTTACATTAAAAAGGATTTTTTTCTCTGTCAGGTTCTGTCTCTTCATGAACTTTTCAATTGAGACAAAATTCCACTGGCTTAAATACTGCAGAAAAAAATACTTCTGTGGTGTATTGTCTCACTGCCTCTTTCTTCTCCTATGTTTGCCAAAAATAGCCATTCAACACTTTACTCAAAACTTAAGCCTGTCCATTGCAGCCATTCTTTTGCTGAACATGTTGATGTGGTAGCAATGCTAAATCTTTGACTGCAGAATGGAAAGTTTTGTTTTGTTCTGAAAAGTGATGATATATATTCTTTCCCTCCTTGCTAAGTTCTTTAAATCTTTTCTGATGAGAAAGAATGAATCATAAGTTTGATTTTTTAAATAAAACAGCAAAAAAAATTCTACATAGTTTTGTTCAGAGAGTAACAAGAGATCCATACTGCTAGGAGATAACTTCATGGGTGTCAGCATTTGGTTTCTGGCTAACTTGCACTGGTGGGAGCGGCTTACTGTAAAAATCTGCCAAGTAAGTTAAAAGGAAAATGCAATAGATTAATACAAGAATAACAGCATTTCCTTAATAACACCAAACTCACATAACTAAACTAAAGAACTTTAGTTCTCAACACAACCTTAGAGATTTTTTCATAGTAATTAACACACTTTGAAACTTGCATACAGAAGTTAACTCACTTTAGGAAACAATCTTCACATACTTGGGCTTAAACAATAACCATAATATATTAATCTGGACAATACTTGGGCAGTTCTTGTATTTATTTATAATGTATATATCATGTTAATTTTTGCCACACGATTTTAAGAAATAAATTGCTTTCTACGGGAAATATAGTGATTATTCTATAAGTAAAGTTCATACATATTCTCATCAAATCTTTGTGAGAAGGTTTAATCATTTAAATGCAGTATCATTCATAATTTATGTTCAAAACACCATAAAGGTCAGTGGTTAATTAGCTCATCAGAGCTAATTGTCCCAATTGCCTTGTAGAATGAGTGGGAAATCAATCAGGATTCAGGAATTGTGTAAGTGTGTGTGTGAGGGTAACATATTTGAGAGCTGCTGAATCCTAATGAATTTTGTGACTCAGTATAAACAGGAACAACAGAGAAAAAATGTTTTATTTTCATCATAGCAGTGATCCACAATGAAGGATAATTATAAAGACAACTGGAATAGTGATCAAAATTGTAAAGATGACCTATTAATACAGGAAACAATGCTCAGTGGTTTAGTAATGCATTTAGATCTTATTTTTCCTTCTAACTCTCTCCCCTCGCATACACTGGCAATATCTATGGTGAGAAAACAGAGTTAACATTGAATTCTGAACTAGTTCTGAAGCAAGGTCACTGCACTTGAAACAATACATCTGTTTTCTCTCCACAGATGCTGTCAGTCCTGTTGAGTTTGTCCTGCAATTTCTATCTTTATTTGTTTCAGATCTCCAACATCCAAATTCTCTGTTTTATTTTAATGACATGACAATGGTATTTTTTACCAAAAATCCTACACTTTACACTCAAGAATTCTCCTGAAAACATTAAATCACTTGCTACGGTATGATTCAGGACAGGACAATTGCTTTCTGTGCTTGGTCCATAAAGACAAATATTCACACAGAGCTTTGACCAGGCATAGTAACACGTTGCGAGAACATCAGAGTGGGATCTAAATCTATTACAATATAATGTGTGCGTATTCCAGCAATGACCACTAGGTAGCAATCAGGTACCAGAATCCTTACGGCTAGAAAATGCTTACAGAGATTATAACATGCTTTTACCAAGAGCATTGGCATGCACCTAAGAACAGTTGTCTCCTCTAGTTTGAGGAGACTAAATTGTGATTGTATGCCCACGTTACTATAATTGCATCCTTCTTCAGCTAAAAGTGCTAAACGGATGATCCTTTGGATCTTTAGCTGAGGTCGCCAGCATCATAAATGTCAGTCTTCAACCAGTTCAGTTCAGTCCACTTGATATCAAGAAGAGGCTGAACCCACTGGACATCTCAAAGGCAATGGGGCCTGACAACATTTCAGCAAGACTACTGAAAGCCTGTGCACCAGAGGTAACTGTGCAAGTCCAGCTACAGCACTGGCATCTGACGCCATTGTGAAAAATTGCCCAGGTATATCCTGCACACAAAACATAGGCAATATTTGGTGGGTTGGATTTGTCCAACTTGTCTATGGACACATGTAGTAGGAGTAAAAGTAGGACATTCAACACTAGGAGCCTGCTTGGTCATTCAATAAGATCGTGGCTGAGTTGTTTGTGTTCTGCATTACACATTTCTATCTCCTCTGATAAACTGATTCCCCGTCAAACAAGAATCTAGTACCCTTGCTTTAAAAGTGTTTAATAACCCTGTCCCCACTGCTTTCTGAGACAGATAGTTCCAAAGTCACACAAACCTCAGAGAAATATTCCCCTCATCTTTGTCCTAAAAGGGTGATGTCTAATTTTAAAACTGTATTCTTAATCTGGAATTAAACTTAAAAGCAAACATTCTTTTCATGTCACCTTAAGACCATCCATGTTATAATCTTCAAACAAATCACTCCTCACCCTTGTAAACTCCAGTGAAAACATGCCCAACTTAATCTTTCCTCATAAAACAATCAGCCTATTCCAAGTATCAATCTCATAAACCGCCTTCTAATCACCTCAAAGGTAATTACACTCTTTTTTTAAATAAGGAAACCAAAAGTGTACACAATACTTGAGATGTGGTCTTACTAATGCTCTGTATAAAAGGAGGTTATGCTTCAGTTACCTTCTGCCCATAATAAAGGACAGCATCCTACTGGTCTTCTTAATCACTTGTACCTGCACGCTAAGTTTTTGTGACTTGAGTACTAAAATACCTAGATCATTCTACACCTTGGAATTCCTCAGTTGTTCTGTTTAAATCATACTCTGCCTCTTTATTCTTCCCACCAAAGTGAGCAAGTTCATGTTTTCTCTGATTATATTCCATGTGCCAGATATCTTGTCCACTCACTTAACCTATCCATTTTAGTCTGCACCCTGTTATGTCAGCTTCACAACGTACTTTTCTACCCAACTTTATGTCATTCGATCCTCTCATTTAAATCATTTATTCAAATTATAAAATGTTGAGGGCCCAGCACAGATTGTGGCAGGATTCTGTTTGTCACATCTTGCCAATCTAGAAAAGACCCATTTATGCATACTCTGTTTTCTGTGAGTCAGCTAATACTCTATGCTACCACACACATTATGAGCTCTTACACTGCTTGATAAACATTTGTATGGACCTTGTAAAATGTGTTTCAGAAATTCAAATTCAGTAAGACTAAACTTAATTATTCTTTCACAAAATCAAGCTGACACTTCCCAATTACCTTAAATTTTTCCAAGTGCTCAGCAAAAAAAACTTTAATGATTGAATAATACCATTCCCACGACCGATATCAAGCTAACTAGCCTATAGTATTTTGTTTTTCACTTTCCTGTCTTCTTGAATAGAGGTATTATACTTATTACTTTCCAGTCTGATTAAGCTTTTCCTGAATCTAATGAATTTTGGAAAATTAACCACAATGCATCTCCTACCTCATTAGCTACCTTTAAATCCAATAGGAACTGGGGATTTATCAATCTACAGTTCTATCAATTTACTCAGTTCCGCTTCCCTCATGATTATAATTTCACCCATATTTTCTCTTTTGACATCCTGATTTAAAGATATCACTGGGATGTTTTTCTGCATCTTTATATCAATATCTTCATTTTGATGTGCACTGGAATTGTGAAGTGTCAATATTGCTTAAAAATGGGTTGAAAACTAGTTGGCAGACACCAAACAAAGAGAAGGAATAGACAGGTCTTTTGCCCAGTGACTGGCATGACCAGTGGCTAAGTGGTGTACTCCAAGGCTGTACCCCAACTATTCTATAAAAATGATTTAAGAGGAGGAAACAACATATCAGAATTTAATGTGTGCAGATGACACAAATCTGTGTGGAAAGGTTTGCTTTGAGGAGATGCAGAAAAGCTTTGATGCGATTTGGCCAAGTGGGCCAAGTAGGCAAACGAATGGCAGATGGAGTAAAATGTGGATGAGTGTGAGGTTGTCCATTTTGGTAGCAGGTTGTTATCTGAATGATGATAGATTGGGAAAGTGGGAACTGCAATAACACCAGTCACTAAAAGTAAGTACGTAGGCACAGTAGGCACTGAGGAAGGCAAATGGTATGTTGGCATTCATAGCAAGAGGATTCAAGAGGAGTAGGGCTGTCTTGCTGCAAAGATACTGGGTGTCAGTAAGACCACACCTGGATTATTGTGTGCAGTTTTGCTCTCCTTATGTGAAGAAGGGTGCTATGGAGAGAGTGCGATGAAGGTTTACCAGAATTGGCTCGATCGTATAAGACAGAGGATAGTTGTGGAGGGGTGTTTATGAACATGACTAATTGTATTCCTCAAGGATCTGTGTAGGAGCTTCTTTTGTCTATATAATATAGGCCATTGAGTCATACAGCACAGAAACAGACTCTTCGGTCCAACTCGTCCATGCCGACCAGACATCCCAATCTGACCTCGTCCCATTTGCCAGCATTTGGTCCATATCCCTCAAAACCCTTTGTATTCATATACCCATCCAGATGCCTTTTAAGTGTTGTAATTGAAGCCGTTACCACCACTCCTATGGCAGATCGTTCCGTACACGTATCACCCTCTGCGTGAAAAAGCTACCCCTCAGGTCCTTTCTAAATCTTTCTCTTCTTACCTTAATCCTATGCCCTCTAGTTGTTGTTGAGTCAAATTTTCTGCCTGGCAGCTGGCCATAATAAAGAGCTATCTATTACTGATAAGGAGATCCAGTGGTCTAAACTGCACATTGTTGTTGCTTATCATGATCCCAGCTGGGACTGTGGAAAGGCACAACTGAATTATGTAGGTGGTCAGGAAGGGGAACACTTCAATATACGTAGGAATGAATCGGTAGACTCCCACTTCACATCTACTGCCTTTCCCCAATGATTTAACACTTCATCTAGTCTTGAAGTGATCATTGCTTGGCCATTATAGTTTTTTTTGCATTGCAGGTGGTCCGATTAGTAAGTTTGCAGACAACGTGAAAATTGGTGGACTTGTGGATTGTGAGGAACATTATCAAAGGATACAGATCAATTAGAAATTTGGGCAAAGAAATGGCACAGGAGTTTAATCCGGACAAGTGTGAGGAGATCAAATACAAGAGGAACACTCATATATAGAGGGATCTTGGGGTTAAGCCCATAGCTCCCTGAAAGTGGCAACACAAGTGGATTAGGTGATAAAGAAGGCATATGGCATTTTTGCCTTCATCGATCGAGGCATTTAGTATAAAAGTTAGCAAGTCACGTTGCAGCTGTATAAAACTTTAGTTAGACCACATTTGGAGTATATTGTGCGGTCTGGTGGCCACACGATAGGAAGAATGTGGAAGCTTTGAAGAGGGTGCAAAAGAGGTTGGAGGCTTTGGAGAGGGTGCAAAAGAGGGTTACCTCTTGGAGGTCTACCCTTGGATACCACAGACTGTGATCTTTGCTATCTGTCTCATGTGGAAATTTAAAGCCTTACTGAAGTCCAAGTAGTCACCATCAAAAACATTGCTCTCATCTACAGACCTGGTCACCTCTTTGAAAAATTCATTCAAGTTGGTGAGACATGATCTCCCCAGAACAAAATCATGTTGACTGTTCTTGTATTATCCATACCTCTCCAATGCATATTAATACTGTCCCACAGAAAGTAATGAGGCCAAAAGACCAAATGTGTTCAACAAGGAGGCAGATCTATTTCTTAGGGCAGAATAGACAAAGGGTATGGGCAGAAAGCAGGAACAGGGAGGAGGAGGCTCAATGGGCCAAATTACCTATTCCCCTTGTATCCTATGTTTCTATGGAAACATGTAGGTAATTTCGACATGTCTCTCTATAATGCAGCCAGCTCATTATCTCTTACTTCTGAGTTTGATTTTGATGTGCCACAATGGCCATTTTGCTGACTTGCATGGTAAATATTAAAGACATTATAACAGGACACTTGAATAAGTTCAAAGTAACTAGGCATTGCCAACATGATTTTCTCAAAGGAAAAGCACGTTTAACTAACTTATTGGAGTTCTTTGAAGAAGTTAGTTATGCTGTAAAGAAGAACCAGTGAATGTAGAGTACTTAGATTTCCAGAAGGAATTTGATAAAGTGCCAGATCAAAGGTTTTTGCAGAAAATTAAAGCTCATGGTGTAGGGGGTAACAGAAAGACATGGATAAAAGAAAGCAGAGAATAAGAGTACGTGGATTGTTATTAGACTAGCAGGGTGTCACAAATGGAGTGTCACAAGGGTCAGTATTACAGCCACAACTCTTTACAATTTATCTAAATGATTTGGATGAAGGGACCAAAAGTATGATTGCTGAATTTGCCGATTACACAAAGATAAGTAGGAAACAGGTCATAAGGAGCCTACAAAAGGATATAAGTCTGAAAAATGGAGTACAACGTGGGAAAGGATGAAATTATCAATTTTGGCTGAAAGAATTTAAAAAGTGCATATTATCTAAATGGTGAGAGGTTTCAGAACTTGGAGATACAGAGATGTGGGTGTCCTCGTGCATGAATTACACAAAGTTAGTTTGCAGTTCCAGAAACTAATAGAATGTTACATTTTATTGCAAGAAGAATTGAATGCAAGAGGAGGGAGGATATGCTTCAGTTATACAGGGCGTATATGAGATCACATTCTAGAATACTGAGTACAGAGCTGGTCATCATACATACAGGAAGATGTTAATGCATTGAAAGCAATTCAAAGAAGGTTTATTCGATGTGGAAGGTATGTATTGCACACAAGGGAAGGCTAGACAGATTAGTCTTGTATCGTCTAGACAGTAGGAGGTGGCTTAATTGAACCATGTAAGATTCTGATGGGACTTGACCGGGCGGATGTCCTCTTGTGAACGAGGGTCCATGGAATCTTAGAATCCCTTTGGTGCAGATTTGAAGGGCCGAATGGCCTCTGAAAAGCATCCCACCACTAGCAACCTCTCCCCAACACCCCACATCCCTGATTGTATCCTCATAACCCTGAATTCACCATAAGCTAAGCTATGGACAGGCAATGGCCTGGCAGTATTAATGCTCGACTGTTAATTCAAAGACTCAGATAATGTTCTGGGGACCCAGGTTCGAATCCCACCTTGGCAGATAGTGGAATTTGAATTCAATAAATATCTGGAATTAACAGTCTAATGATGAATCCATTGTCGATTGCTGGAAAAACCCAACTGGTTTACTCATGTCCTTTTGGGAAGGAAACTTCCATGCTTACCTGATCTGGCCAACATGTGACTCCGGACCTACAGCGATGTGGTTGATTCTTAACTGCCCTCTGGGCAATTGGAGATGGGCAATAAATGCTGCCCTAGCCAGTGACATCCTCATCCTGTGAATGAATTAAACAAAACACACCTAGCTTGCACAACCCTGGATAACTGTGGGGCAATTTACCATGGCCAATCCGTCTAATTTGCAGATCTTTGGACTGTGGGAGAAAACCGGAGTAACCTGAGGAAACCCACACAGACACAGGAATAATGTGACAGTCACCCAAGGCTAGAATCAAACCCAGGTCCCTGGTACTATGCGTCAACACTGCTAACCACTGAGCCACCGTGCCACCCCATAGTTGGGCAACTCATGGTGGAACTCAACCCAGAGTTGGGTTATAGTTGTTCATTCAAGACAGAGATGAAGAAACATTTTTTCTCCGAGGGTTGACTGTCGTCTTCAGAAGGGCAGTGGATGCAGAATTTTTAAATATTTCGAAGGCAAAGGTAGATGAGATTCTAGATTACTACAGGAATAAAAAATTATCCAGGCCAATCAGGAATATAGAGTTGGGGTTAAAATCAGATCAGCCACTACCTTACTGAACGACAGAGCAAGCTCGAAGGGCAGAGTGCCTATTGTTGTTCCTTGTTCATAAAGTGCAATTTGAAAATGGAGTTGGAGGTTTTGGCACAGCCAAAGCAATTTCAAGGTCTAGACTCAAGATGTTCAGAGTGCTCTAGCGATTAGGAATTTACCAATATCATTATTCTCATTCTATCTTAATAATATCAACATATGTAAGTTTGTTATCATCAAAATTTGTTTTGTCCTTTTGTAACTGTTGTTAACATTAATACACCATACTTTGTTAGTAATACAGACTGCAGTACATATCATACCCACTAAGAAGTAGACAGCAACAACAGCTCCAAATAGATACACCAGAATGTGTCATCCAAATTATGAAAAATAGGTATATTCTTAAATAAAACATCAAAATCTCTAAAACAATAAGAAAATAAAAACAAATTACGGTGATCATTTCAGATCTTTGCATTATGTATAATCTTTGCTAGAGACTGCTGCTGAACAGATTAAATGGGGTTCAAAATAAGCATGCTGTGCAACACTAAATGTCGAAAAAAAATTACCATTATGTTGGGTTTCACCAAGAGGCTCAAGTTTTGGAAGTCTGTTAACTTTGGGAGTACCCCAGCCAACTAAAGGAAGATAGACAAAATCACTATTAAACATGGAAGTTTGGTTTAAAAAGAATCTTGGTACAATGTTGATGTTAAAGACCAACAAAGCAGGAGAAAAAAGCTTTTGAAAAAGCAAAATATCCAGATGAGCTGAAATGATCTAAAAACAATTGTAGCCAACACAATGTTCCAGGAAGGATGATGTAAGGAGAATAAAAGAAAACATTAATCAGCTGACATCAACATTTCCCCCCTTCCCCCCTTAAATGTAACATTTGGCACCAATAAAAGTATTCTTTGAGTTCCTTTGGTGTACCAGAAATTGCAGAATTTAATATCAGTTACTCCTACTGTTCAGAGTTAGATGGCAGATGGGCCAGCTTTGTGAACCTTTATGACTGTTACTGATTAATTATGATGATTAGAATAGAACAGAATAGGTTTATTTGAGGTTGGCAAGGGCATCCAAAACCTCGTCCAAAAGTCACCAAACCTCCAATAGATCGGCACATAGGGAATCAGTTTGCACATTTTAATCCAGACCAAAATCTAATTTTCGTATCTGATAGACACATGTAGGACATTCTGGGAGGCACAAGACAACAATGGCCATCCACATTGTATCTTTAATTAAGAGAGGTACTTAAACTTGGAAGTTCTTGTTAATTGATAAAATATTCAACAAATGATAGAGAACTTTTGCCCAGCTGATTAAAACTTCCATTGAAGTGTATCTTGCACTGCGGGTCACTAGAGAACTAGTTCAAATACAACTTTTGGTTTGGATGAAATAGGGTTTAATAGCAATGCTGTAACATACTTTAAGAAACCTCAGACTTAACAGCGATATCTATTTGAATGTGCTTTGGTTTCTCTAACTTATTTTCTTTGGCCCAGAGGGGTCCACGCTTGAACTGGAAATCTCTTTGCAGTGTATGTTCAACACAGCTATCAACAACATAGGTATAATCACTATTATGATGACCCTGGCACTAAACAGTTTCCATTAAGGAGAACGGACATAACCGACTAAATATTTTAACAGTACAGGTTGAGACAAATGCATAGTAACATTAAAGAAAAGCTTTCTGACGAGCAGACAGTGTTCACCTAACTGATACTGCCATTCAGATACTTATTTATGAGATGGGGTGGGAGGAAAGGGACTGGAGGAGTGCAAGGTTAGATTCTTAACTAGAGGTTGCTTTTTCCCTAACTGGGTATTTGAATCATCTGTATTGTGTAAATTTGAAGATTAATCTGAAGATTAACTTCAGTTGTAAAGCCTCTGCAGGTGGCACAAAAATGGTTTCTTATTTACCACATATTGTCTGCTACATAATCAAATACATTGATTGTATTTTAAGGCTGATATTACAACTGAAAAGTTTCTCACCGATGTTGACCAAGACTTACACATTTTTATTGCAACAGAAATAGATTAGACATAATTAATTTACCCAGATGGTTCAGCATACAAGGAAAATTAATTTCTGTTCTGTGTTCTTACTAAGATGCATCGAGTAGTAACAGTTAGAAATAGGTATCTATAATGTAAGTTGGGTGAATTTCTAATTTGTATGGAACTTATACTTCATACTCTGCTGGTACTTTACAACATTGATACAGTTTTTCCTAAAGTTTCCAACCAGAATTTTTACAGACTAATTAAACTATTTAAGTTAAAGTCTTGTGTGTTTTATTATGGAGGTCATGGAAGATAGTTCCTGCTACTTCTCAAAGTGTGTCTACTCCGTAGTTCTGTTCACATCTGTAAACACAAACTTCCAGCCAAAATAAATTGTTTGCAGATACTATTGCAAGATTGTAATATAGCTAACATGGGTAAAAAAAAGTGATTAAATATTGCAACAAAACTTATAGTACAAAGAAATGATATAAACAAGGGGCACAGAAATTTCCTTACCATTAGTAACTTAAAATCAAATGGAAGCGTTTACTGTCCATGAGAGTCTAAACAATCTACCTCTATTGTTCGAATATTTACAGCAGCAAGTTGCAAAAGCATTTTAAAAAGTTGTTCAAGATGAAATTCTGGAATAAATACCTTTAAATGTGATGTCCACAATAACAAAGTACTTTTGAACTTTCATTTTGACAGTCCACCATGCATAGTTAATTGTATACTGTACATCAATTGTGTTTTACCATGTGCAGGTGGATGGCACTAAATAGGCTTTCGACTTGAGCAAATATGAAGGGCACTCGCTGAAACTGAGGTGTAGATAAAGTTAGGAACTGTATGGTTTTAATGCTTTACTCTAAATAAATGTCACATTTAGAGCAGATCAAATTTCCTTCTTTAACGGGCATTAGTGAACCAGATGTTTCTTTTCTAATGACAAGATATAGTTGTTATATAGTTGCCATTAGACTGGCTTTTTATTAAGATTTTTTAAGAATTCAAAGTTGGACAAATCAAATTCAGTTGCCAACTTCAGTTGTGTACCTTTGGGAACGGATCATTAAACGGAAGTTAGAAGTAAATATCTTGACTGATTTTTTTATTTCCCCAGTCAGAGATATATAATGGCAGTATTAGTAACTGCTGATGACCCTTACTATTCTCAACTAACCTGGGATTTTTCTGCTTTTACTGACCAACATAATGAATCATCAATTGTATACAGCTCTAACTTAGATTACCGCTTCCTGGTTTGAAATAAACAGTGAAACTGTATTTGCCAACTCTATTCTAAAAGCAAGGTTAAAGTTATTATGACTTGTGGACAAATGTTACTAATTTCTTCTTTTAAACTTTTTATCTAAATTTCAGTTTTTCATTATTAATGACGACTCCATTTCAAGAATAATTATTCAGTGCTACTTTTGTTTCTGAACATAACAGGTTTCCCTTATTAATGTACGCCAGAAAAAAAAGAATCCTACTCACCAGGTGGCGGTGGTGGGCTTGAATTTTCAGAGTCATCATCTGTACTGAATGGCTCCACCCTATTCTTTCTCTTTATAGGAATTTTTTTAACTTTTCTCTTCCCAGACTCTGTTTAAAATATATAACTATCAATATGCAATTATGTACAAAGATCATTTTATGGACTGTAAAAAACAGACTGCATAGTTAATTTAAACTGAATTCTTGATTGCCATTGCTTGCTTCATATTATTTAAGCAATTTCATCTGTATATTTACCAGAGTCTATCATTTTTTGGTTGCACTCAATTTCGTCTTGTTGTTCAGTTAATACATGGGCGACTGGCTTCACTCTCTCAAACATTTGATTGCCGTTGCCAGATTGCATCTGAGATGATTTTGACTTTTCTGAAGAACGTATTGGAATCTCTCCACTAGGTTTTGGTTTGTTTTTCTCTTTCAGTTTTCTTAGTTTCTCTTCATTCTAATAAAGAAAAACATTATTTTCTGCTATTATTTTCCCGTTCACAGTCCAAGATATTTCAAGCTTCCTTCTGTCTCCTTTGACATCACACGAGGTGCCAATTGAGGAGTTTATAGATTTGTTCCAAAATACTACAGCCGATGCCATCCCTTTAATTTTACACCATCACCTTCTAATTAAGTACTGACATTAAACATTTTATTTAGCAACTTTTTGTTGTCTCTTCTTGTGAGACTAAAGTGGCCTCATTTGTATTGTGCATGAAAATGTTGCCTAACCAGTTGAACAGAATTATTAAAATGACGCAAAATTAAGCCTATTTACATATGTCCATAAATGTTGTGTGACCTGTTGAATACAATTACCAAGGAGGTGCTATATTAAACCAAGTCACACTTTCCTACCAACTTTGTTGACCTAATCTGTTGAGTAGAATTGCACTTTATTTTCAACTTGAATTTTTCATTAAACATGTCACCTGGTTATTTTCCATTACACTAAGCTCAGAATGTCAGTTAATTACATATGTCTACAGCCTGTAGTGCACTTCTAAAGACAGAAATCCCTGTGTTCAATTCTGCTTTAAATGAAATAATTCTGAAACCTACCTCAATATATAAATGTCAGACAGTTCATAAATATTTTACACACATCTCTCCCAAAGCTCCTAACTCTTTATAGAATTCCGTAATGCATATGCACAAACTAGATATTCATGGGCTCTTCATTTTAGATACTCAGACTGAAAAGGAGAATCAATGTCAAATGGAAAACTATACATTATAATATTGGAATTTTAAAAAAAATGGATGTTGTCTTGATTAATTTAAGAGCTAGTTTACTCGCTATAGCTCAATTGATTTGTTCCACGTATAATATTCTGTTACAAAATTTCTTAGTTTCAAGTGCTAGTCTATGAAAGTGCTTTGTATTCATGTAGAAAGAAACAACAGACCTTTTGGATCTTTCAATCAATATTAATCCTGATGACAACATATAGCATTAACATCATAACCAATCAGCAACCTTTCTATTAAAATCTAGTAATTTATTGTTCTTTATCTAAAATATTCCACTCCATTTCAATTTTATATAAGTGTACTTTTTTGGAGTATTGTTGTAATACTAGGTCATAATAAGACATGTAGCTACAACTCTAACCTGTACATTTTTAAACAAGGATTTTCCTTCAAAAAAAACTTTCAGCTAGCTACCTAATCCCATCCAGCATTCATTGAGCCAAGAACTGTGCATCAATATAGCTTTCACTAAGAACAAAGGTGATCACTGTTTCTGTGATTGAATTTTCATCTATGGCCTACACTGAAAGCTGCAATTAAGAACTATTGTAGGATTTCTAAAAATCTACAAATTTTATGCACATCTATCTTTATTCACTCACAGGATGTAGGTCAATAGTAAGGTCAGCATTTATTACCAGCCCTAACTGTCTTTTAGAAGATAGTGGTGAGCTGCCATCTCTGCACATACATTGCTGTTAAGAAGGGAGTTCTGGGTTTTTGAAACAGCGAAAATGAAGTAACAATAACATATCTTCCAAATAAGGATGTTGTGTGGCTTGGAGAGCCAGTTGGTGTTGTTTTCATATCTGCAACACTTGGGGGCTTTTAGCTGGTAGAGATTACAGCTTTGCAAAGTGTTGTTGAATGAGCTTTAGTAAGTTGCTGTGGTGCACCTTTAGATGGCACACAATGTTGCCAATGTGCTCTGCTGGTGGAAGGTGTTAATACTTTTGTTGGACCGGGTACTAATCAAGTAGGCTGCTTTGTTTTAGAGGAATCTATGATTAATAAATGTTATTAAACCTGTGATTATCTAGATAAGTTATGAGTATTCAAACACACTCATAACTTGTACCTTATGGCCCGAATTTGGTCATATGGACATGTTTCGATGAGTGACAGAGTGACATTCTCACCACAGAAATCCCAGCTTCTGATTTGCTTTTGTAGTCTCAGCATTTATATGGCTGGTCCACTTAAGTTCTTGGTCAATGGTGACCCCTGAGGTATTGAGGGTAAGGGATTCAGTGATAATAACGACATTGTCTATCAAGAGTCAAAGTGATGTTTTTTTCTCTCTTGTTGAACAGGATCATTGTCTGGCATTTGTGTGAAATGAATGTTACTTACCACATATCAGCCCATACCTTCCAAATATTGTCTAAATTTTGCTGCTTACAGGCACAGAACACAATGATATCTGTAGCATTGTAAACTTTACTGAATTCCATGCAATTAACAGTGAACATTTCTAGTTGTGAGGTAATATAGGAGGGAAAGTTATTGATGAAATAGTAGATGACAATTATGCCTATGACACTAATTTGATGAACTCCTGCAGTGATGTTCTGGAGCTGAGATGATTGGTCGCCAATAACCACAACTACCTTCCTTTGTGTTAGGTATGATTTCCATCAGTGAAATCTTTCCTCCCCGATTCCCACCAACTTTGGTTTTGCTAGGGCTCCTTGCTGCCACATTTAGTCAAATATAGTCTTGGTGTCAACTGCAATCAGTCTCACATTAGTAGCAACATGTGAATACACAGATAGAAATATTGTTTAAAATGATTAAAATGCAATGTGATTAAATTGTAATCCCAGTCCAGAAACTGATGTCAATCTAAAAATTCAACATTTAAACAAAAAAAAATACTTCTGGCAATGTGTTTTAATACCTACCACAGAAATGACCTTAGATATAGGTTGAAAAGGGTTTACTTTTGGGTCAGGTTCATCCTCATCCTGGTTTAGAGGGTGCCCCTCTTCCTTTTCTTTGTGCTCTCTACAAAGACATAAATGCTTTTTGAAAATTTAGTATTTCCTTGTGAATTGTCATTAGTCTTTGTTCAGTCTCACCTATCATATGAACTTCTGAAAATTAATTCTTCGATGTGCACGTTATTAACAATGCTGGAGATTTATTGCCCATTTTAGTTGCCCTGTATAGTGTTAATATGAGTGGTTTGCACTTTAAAGGATGGTCAGAGGTTAATGATGATTGGTGTGGGATTGGACTGACACATCAGACTTAAGGACTGCAGGTTTCCTTGCCAAAAGAACAACAATGAACTAATTGGATGCTTATGACATTCTAAGGGGAGGCAATGGTCTAGCGGTATTATCACTCGACCGTTAGTCCAGCGACCTAGGTAATGTTCTGGGGATCCGGGTCGAATCCTGCCCCAGCAGATGGTGGAATCTGAAAAGTCTGGAATTTAGAGTTTAATGATGTCCATGAATCCAATGCTGATTGTCTGGAAAGAACCATCTGGTTCACTAATATCCTTTACAGAAGGAAACTGCTGTTCTTTCCTAGTCTGGTCTACATTTGACTCTAGATCCACAGCAATATGGTGATTCTTAACTGTCCTATGAGCAATTAGGGATGGGCAATAAATGCTGCCAGTGACGCCCTCAATTAAAAAAAAAGTCATGATCACTTTTTTGAAAAACATTCCACCATAAAATTCACGTTCTTTGGCTTCTTAGACGTCTGTTTTACTAATCCAGTATTTCAGCCTTTTACGACAGTAAGTATTCTGAGCATGTAAGTATTATGATAAGGAATCATGTCCAGTAGGAATTGGAACAGGGACCCCCACATGCTTTCTTTTCCACTTAACAGTGCAAAAATGTTAATCTGGAGAGCAGATGAGACTTATCCTAATGGATGCAGATAAGCTCTTGATAAGTAGTTCAATGTCAAGACTACTACAGTAAATTAAAGGCTCAGGCAAAGATATTTAAATACATCAATACAGTATTTGAGTGCGAGCCAAGGTAATATGTCCATATCTTGGGAGTAGTACTTGAACTCACAATCCCCTCAGAGGAAATTGTTACCACTGAGTTGGAATGCATTTATAAACAACATATAATCTACTACACAAACAAGAGGAATACTATAGCATCTCTCACATAAATCTTAATGGCTTTTAAAGTTATTCTAATCATTCAAAGATTATGTTATCATTATTTTTAAGAGTATGCTTTTTGAGTCAGAATCTTTTTTGCTATTACAGAAATTACTGAAGTAACTCAGCAGGAGAGAAAGTAGAATTGGCATGTTTGTGACCCTTCTGCAGAACCAGGTCACTGGAACCCAAATGTTAACTCTTTCTCGCCACAAATGTTATCTGCTGTGTTCCTCCAGCAATTTCTCCTTGTGTTTCAGATTTCCAGCATCTGCAATGCATTGTTTTATTTTACTCTCTTCCTATTATTAAGGTATGACATGTCATAATAAAAAGTACGGAAAACTGTCTGCAATATGAATTAATTTAAATCCTTCTGAAGGACTGAAGTAAAGTCTCCTACCACCCCACTGGGGCAAGAAGTCAGTGTTATTGACATCATTGATTATTCATGGTATCAGAAGGCGGCTTCCACTCCAGCCACTTGTGTGATGTCACTGATAGTCAACACCTCTGCAAGGTTCAAGCCACACTTGCATTTGGCAGTCCAGTTGCTGCCCAGGTCCAAACCCTGCTCCATTTGCTGCTCCTGTTGCCCTTCCACTCGGCACTCTCATGTCCATTCAGCAGGCTATGTGCTGCCCCTCTCAATGATCTGGTTGGCTTCCCACTCAGGAATCTCATTTGGAAAAACATGGCCTAATTAGGGACAGTCAGCATGGCTTTGTGCTGGGCAGGTCATGTCTTACTAACTTGATTGAATTTTTTGAGGTGAGAAAAGCGATCAATGAGGGTAGAGCAGTGGATATTATCTACATGGATCTTAGTAAGGCTTTCGACAAGCTCCCTCACAGTAGGCTCATCCAGAAGATTAGGATGCATGGGATCCACAGTGACTTGGCCACACAAATTCAGAATTAGTTTGCCCACAGGAGGCAGAAGGTAGCGGTGGAAAGATGTTTTTCTGGCTGGAGGTCTGTGACTAGTTGTGTTTCGCAGGGATCCACACTGGGACCTCTGCTGTTTATGGTATATATAAATGACTTGGATGAAAATGTAGATGGGTGGGTTAGTAAGTTTGCAGACTACACAAAGATTTGCGGAGTTGTGGATAGTGCAGAAGGTTGTCCAAGGATACAGTGGGATACAGATCAGTTGCAGATATAGGTGGAGAAATGGCGGATGGAGTTTAATCCAGGTAAGTGTGAGGTGCTGCACTTTTGGAAGTCAAATGTTAAGGAAAGTATACTGTTAATGGCAGGACCCTGAGCAGCATTGATGTACAGGAGGATCTTGGGGTTCAAGTCCATAGCTCCCTGGAAGTGGCCACATAAATAGGTAGGGTAGTAAAGAAGGCATATGGCACGCTTGCCTTTATTGGTCGGGGAATTGAGTACTCAAGAGTCAGGATGTCATGTTGCAGCTTTATAAGACTTTAGTTAGGCCACACTTAGAGTACTGCATTCAATTCTGGTCACCACAATTCAGGAAGGATGTGGAGGCTTTAGAGAGGTTGCAGAAGGGTTTACCAGGACACTACCTGGATTAGAGGGTATGAGCTACAAGGAGAGGCTAGAAAAACTTCGGTTGTTTCCTCTGGAGTGGCACAGGCAGAGAGAAGATTTGATTGGAGTCTATAAGATTATGAGATGCATAGATAGGACTGACGGTCAGAATATTTTTTCCCAGAGTTGAAATGTCTGAAACCGGGGGAAAGTTCAAAAGAGGGGCAATTTTTTTTAAACACAGAGAGTGGTAGGAGTTTGGAACACGCTACCAGGGATGGTAGAGAAGGTAGATACAAAAGGAGTGTTTCATGGACGTTTAGATAAGCACATGAGAATACAAGGAATGGAGGGAAATGGACCAAAGGCAGGCAGAAGAGATAAGTTTAATTTGGCGTCATGTTTGGCACAACAGTGTAGGCTGAAGGGCCTGTTCCTGTCTGTACAGTTCTATGTTCAAACTTTACCTGCTGCTCTAATCACCACTTGGCAAATGATAAATAGTGATAGCATAGCCTACTGAGAGGGAGTAAGGTATTCAGGGTTGGGAGTAGGATACACAAGTGTTTGATGTGGGGCAGTGTAAATATAGTAATCTCAGGATTTTAATATACTGATGGAATGATTTTGAAAATAAATCCTTTTAATTGTTCCTATTCCTTGATACAAACAGTCAGCTGCAGTGCTACTGTCAATGATATCACAGACAATGCAGCTGTATGGGCTGCGAGTGCGACTCTGCAGTTGCACTGGCCTGAAAAAGAAGACCAGGGTCAGTCATAATATTGAAAATCAAGTATTTTTTAAATGAATTGAACAATTAATTGTTAAATGTGCTTTTACCTTTCCTCTCGTATTCTACGGACTCTTTCTGCCCGATCTTGTTTGTCTTTCTCTTCTTGTGCCTTCTGTTCCATTGTGTCTTTTTGTACCCTTTCTTGTAGAATATCATAATCTTTTGCTATGGTGTTCAAAAGCCAACCAAGGCCTTTCCTAATGGCTTTGTCCAATTTTTTTCCATACCCCAAAGTTGCAGAACATGGCTCCTATTGGTATAAATTGAACACTATGTTTAATTGGGAATGGTTTCCAAGCTCTACAGAAAAGATGCATCATGTGATCCTGAGCATTGGTATCACTGGAATAGGGATCTTCTGGGGCAATGCCAGGGTCCAGCCATAGAAAGAATAGAGAATCTCAGAATAAGGTAGCAATGGAAAAGATGCTAATATCTGGAACAGCGAGCAGTATTCCAGAGTGACTTAGCACTTGGCTAAACGTTCCTGTAAGCAGGAATGATTGAGAAGGGGTAGTTGGGTATGGAAGAAGACTGCAGTTTTCCCTGCTTGGTGGATAGGTCTTAGCTTCACAACAATGGAATCAGGTTATGGCTGAATGCCAAAGAACTAGAGATGAGGACTGTGATCTGGTAGAAAATTAACCTTGGGTCTATTAGTCTGCATTTCAGGGCAGGGTTATAGGATCTTGAAAGACTGGAGCACAGGGAATAATGGGCTCAGAAGCACAAGACAGGATGAGAAAAAAGGATGCAAATATTGAAGTGGTAAGGGAAATCTCATGACTATAAAGCATAATATTGGTTTGATGGGATGTAATTGATAATTTCATGGCCGAATCAAAGCAAAATTACATGATACATTGGTGAACAGTTTGTCATTACATGAGACAGGAAATTAATGATAAGAATGATTAAATGTTCATTTTACAAGATTGCTTAATTAACAATCAAATCGATAAATTCAAAACTATTAGATAGTATCAGTTGTAGAAATTAGTTATTTCTGAAAGCGTTCTGCAAGTTCATGCACTGAAATGCTCAGAATTTAAAATGTGATCATGGTATATTAAAATAAAAGCTTTATTCAAAGAATCTCATGAAGTTTAATGTGAAAAAGTATTGAGACAATGGATTTTGGTATTAAGGCTGAGGAGTGGACACTGATGATAACTAATAAGACTAACTAAAGCAGCAGTGATACTTAAAGGGCTTAACACAAAAATTGCTGAAAATGGGATGCCAATTTGCTACAGCTGGGGCTCAAGTTTATCGATAAGGGCATAAAATATAAACAGGAAATGTTAAGCCTATAGAAATCATGTATTAAACCATAGTAAAGATATCCCATTAAGTATGGGGAATCTTATTTTAGATAAAGATAAAGCCCTTGACAGGGTATAGAAAGATTCATTCAGAAATTATGAATGGGAAAAAAAAGAAACAAACTGAGCCTCTTTTTATCACAGCAAAGACACTGATTATATGAAGGTGAAATTCAAGTACTTACAATTTGACATAAACATTTATTTTCATTGACCAGCTTTTCCAATGAAAGGTACTCTATGATATCAGCCTCTGCTAATGCTCCATCACAATCTTGTTTGTTTGCCAATCTAAAATGAACAATTGATTATATTTCAGTTTAACTGATATTTTACAAAGTAACCATATTAATTGCATATTTGGTACTAGGAAGCTGAGAGCTTCCAATTCATCAATTTTGAACAGTTTTGGTAAAACTTTAATGAAATAATTAAAAGGCAATTCAATGGATAAATGTAATTATTGTGAGATGTGAGATGATTTTTATCTATTTGTTTTATTTTTACATTAGATATTTCTGTTAGTGGAAAAAGTGGTGATGAAAAACTTGTTTAAAGTATCAAGTGAGTTTATGGAGGTACTTCTTGACACCAGGTTATCATGCCAGTGTGACAGGAACTTGCTTTTCCAATGTGAATTTCAGCACTGGAATTAACAATGGAGAAAAGTGATTTAAGTTGTGAAAAATACGCAACAGTAGTGTATAACTATATAGACAGCAAACCTCCATGAACTGATCAAAAAGAAATGGGTGTAGGGATGTAAAATTGCATAAAGATTGCACTATGTAATGGGACCAAATCTATTTGTCTACAGGTGAAGAACTCATTATTTATTTAATTAACTCTGTTTTGATCCATATACAGCACCATTAGAAATTCCCCTGCACAATGTAAAGAACCAAAACTTTCAATGGAATCTGAAACTAACTTTTGAAAAGTATTCAGTTCATTAAGGCACCATTTCAGTTTCCAATTCAATTGACCCTGTATGTTCAATGTGCGAAACAAATAAGAAAATGCAATTTTATGCTGTCAACCGAAACCAACTAAGTTATTATCAGAACAATTGAATTATGAATCTTATAAACAAGCAGAACACTTCCATACCATCAATTAGTTTGGACAAATATCGAAAGGGGAAAGTATAACCAATTCACTGCATCATCGAGTCACTTTGGTTAACGATTCTAACATAGAACTGATCTTTGCAATCACCTGTACATACACATCTCCTTCAACACTTTTGAGACTGGCCACTTATGCACTTCTTCCTCCTCACCTTTAATTGTCTGAATCAGACTCTGAATTCTTTCTCCAGGTTCCTCTTGACGTTCATCAACTATTAAGATCGTAATTTTTGACATTCAGTTCTTCCTTAACTACTTTATGTATTTTCTCTTGAATGGTGGGAATGTGCTTAAAATACTTGTTATACTAAAAGATGCCACTATATATAAATATAATTTTGTTGTTACTGATGTTGAACTCGTTAAACACTACAACTGCACATCAGAAGAGGCAATCAAACTTTATAGACATAGATGTTGCAGCTTGAAATTTGAAGTTTGGCATGATCATACAGAGATAGGTTAGATTGTGAAGAGTACACAATTCTCTAGGTAGCTGTTTGTTGAATATTGTGCAGTTCTAATTTCCAAGAAACATGAGACAGTGCAATGAAGTTACACAAGGTTAATGGATGGTGTACTGTTTATCAAAAAGATTGGACAGACGGCTATTTTATCTTGAAAATTAAACATCTGAGACATGATTTTATACAGATCTACAAATTTGTTAAGAAGGTTAAAAAAACATGGTCACTATAAAGTAAGAACAAGAAGATGTAGGTTCAAGATAATTAAAAGTAATTTGCTTATACATTTACAGAATCACTGGAAATATCAGGACAAGCAGCACTGGAGAAATGGAAAAGAATTAGCATTGTAATGACCATTCATCATACATGGAAAATGTTAGACATGCAATAAGTTTTAAGAAAGTACAAAAAAAGTGAAAGAGGAACGTGGGGAGAGAAGAACAAAAGGGAAGGCCTGTGTTATGAAGGATAACAGGAGATACAGTGTAATATAAGGACGATGGTGTAAGCAAAAGGAAACGATACTGGGACAAGAAACAAGGGATAAATTATCCTGATATACTACACAGCAGTTCAACAAATTGTGGTGAATTTTATTTGTTATTTGTTTTTTCCACTGTTGCTCACACCTCTGATATCTATAAAGTATTTCATGCTGTTCCACAGTCTGTTCCAGCAGAGGTGATTTGTTACTTTCACTGCAACTAAATGGCAACAGCAAATTTATTTACCAGCAACTGCTATTCAAAACAAAGACACACGGGAGTGGTTAATATCTGAAATAGAAGCCAATATTGAGTCCAGAAGGCTGTTAAGTTGCCTAAACGAAAATCTTGCATGGCTACTGCATAATTAAAAAATATCCTAAAAGCACTGATGGCAAATGTATGCTCCAAATAGTATTGCGCTATACAAATAAAAGAAATGCCAAATTGATCAGGTCAGGCAGACGTCAGGAAGATAATGGAATACTCTCCATCTGGATGAGTGCAGCTCTTTCTGCTTAAGAATCTCAAAACGACAAGAGAAAGCAGCTCCTTTGATTGGCCCCTCATACATTCTGTCTCTCGACTGCAGCATATTTTGGCAGTGCACCATCTACAAGTCATACTCCAACAATTCACTTAGGCTCCCTTTTCAGCACCTTCCAAACCTGCAATCTAGCACCTAGAAGGACAAGGGTAGTAGACGCATGAGCACACAACCACTGTCTTAGAATTATGTTGTGTGCCTTCAATATAGCTGGATCAAAACATTCTTTCGGACAGTTCTTGGTATGTACATCTACGCATATAGACTGCAGCAGTTCAAGAAGACAGCTCATCATTCCATTCATAAGGACAGTTGGGAATGGGCAATAAATGTGCACCTAGGCAGCAATGTTCATACCTATGAACGAATTTCAAAACATTTCTGTTCAGGGAAAGTTGACCAAAAGCTGAAGTGAACTATAAGAACAGGTCCAAAAGCTAGAAATCTTGCAACAAATAACTTGTCTCATGACATCCCGAAGCCTATCCATCACTCACAAGACTCAAGTCGGGAGGGTGACAGAATACATCTCTCTAGCCTGGATGAATGTGAATGCAACAACACTCTAGAAGCTTGATATCATCCAGGACAAAGCAGCTCGCCTGTTTGACAATACATCCACAAACAATGATTCTCTCCCCTACTGATGTCCAGTAGCAGCAGTGCATACCCTGTCTATAAAATGCACAAGTGAATTTCACCAAGGCGGCACCTTCCAGACAACAACTACTACAATCAAGAAGGACAAAGACTGTAGATACATGAAAACCACCACCTGCTAGATTTCCTTCCAAGCCACTGGGCATCTTGATTTGGAAATGCATGCCATTCCTTCAATGTCACTGACTCAAAATCCTGGAACATCCTCAATAATATCACCGCGAGTATACCAACAGGAATACCTGCTGTGGATTGCGAAGGTGGTTCACTACTACCTCTTGAGGGCAGCCAAAGAGCTACTTCATGCAAACTATCCTTTACAATTCTTTGGCAGAAAGAAGATGTGGAAAAGGAGAGCAAGTAGAATGATACAGATACTCACTGAAACAAGAACTAAAAGCTTAATTGTCATGGTATGACCAAAGCTGCATTGCAGAAAAAGACTCCTTTTCCATATAACAATGATCATTGAAAAATTTATGACTGCATATCCTAGCTTAAAGTCTATTGTAAGACTTTCTAGTGTGTTTCAGAATTTCAACCTGCTATTACAAAATCAAATATTAATTAATTTTCTTTGTACTACTTATTTTTCATATTTTGTTAAAAAGAATATTTGTTGAAGAAAATTAATGACCACCTGCACTGATACAACCAAACCAAGGTCCTTTAGCAACTTGAGGTGAACTATGTAATGCAATTATTTCTCTTGCATTACAATGTTCAGTCTTACAGTCAATTTTACTAGTTACAACTTTAGCATTCAATTTTTAAAGGTAGCAAATATAATTAAAGGGGTAATATGAAAGAATAACGTATGTTCAATTTTAGTTATAAAGTAACAACTGTCCTTCTTGCCATTAGGCATTTAAACAGTTACCACAATCTGTATGTTTTTACATAACTGACCATAATTCATGGAAAATAGAGGCTACACGCACAACACAGCAAAACAACTATTTGAACAGAATTTCAATGCAAAATAAATACATAATTTGTGCTATTTGGTAGCCAGATTTATAAGCACCAAATTGATTTTGGAAAGTGACTATTTGGTAAATTCTTTTTAGCGCTGTAAATTACAACTACAACGCAAATGATTGTGATGCCTAGACAAAGATCCATATGTAAATTATATCAGTGAAACTATTGTTCCTGTGGGAAAGGTCTTGCTTGCCAAACCGTGCCTTCCCAACTTAATATTTAATACTTTAGCTTTAGATACAAAATACGGCACAATATTCTTCTCGTCTAAACATATTAAAAACATAGAAACCAGTGATAGGTTATTGGTCTAGGTGCTTCTTCCTTCTGAACTATGCTACTTAATACTTCATACTGCTGAGAGTTTTGGAATTCTCTCGATAGGCTTTAAGCTATTGGACAGCTGACAACGAATGTACTCCTCTGAAAGGCTCCCAACAGGCAGAACCAGATTCCCAGAACAGGAAACAACATGAAGAAATTCTCTTGTTCTTGACGTCATTTAAACATCCAAGCAGTCTGACCACATCATCTTTGGAAGTTTGCCAGTTTACGAAGTCTGAGAACTCACAACACTTAATACAGTCGGAAGTTGCTTCCCCACTAATGTTTACAACATGGAGAACTATTAAAGGAAAGCCATTGTGGTCTTAGAATGCCGCTTCCTCTTAGAGACTTCAAGCACACCATGGAAGCTACAATGCATAGATTCCTCACTTTGTATCCAAGGAGCCACAATTCCAGCTGAGATTTTGAACAAACGCCATTAAATACTAGTTTGATCGCATAAAGGTACTGTACACTGATTATTAACATTTTAAGAATGTTTTAAGTTGCATGTGCAAAGTAAGTCATGAATAACATTTGTGTTTTGTAAAGTTGTGTAACAAAATTAAAAGATCGTAAATGTAGTGACATTTATTTAAAGAGAATACATTACACAATTCCAAAATTAGGGAACTGAAGCAGGATAGAGGTTTAGTGCAGAACTAGGGATCATGCACAGTCAGAGAGATTCTGATTTAAGATCAAGAAACCAGTACATAGAAGTGGTTGGGTAGAGATAAGAAAATGATAACTGTCAAAAAATCACTTGCAAAAGCGCTGTACAAGCTCCATAATAGTAACCACACGGTAGGATCGAGTATAAGGGAAGAAAAATTGAGAGCGTGTCAGTAAGGTATGCTGACAATCATGGGGAGTTTTAATCTATTTATAAACTGGAAGAATCAAACTAGAACTAGGAGCAGGGGTAGGCAATTCAGCCTTTGAGTCCGCTCCATAAGTGTGCAAAGGTAGCCTAAATGAGGAGTTCATAGAATGCTTTTGGGATTATTTCTTAGAACACCATGTTCTAGAATCAAGGAGAAATTAGGTTATATTAAAACAAACAGAATGCTGGAGAAACTAGGCAGGTCTGGCTACTTTTGTGGAGAGAGAAACAGAGCTAATGTTGCAAATCGGTATGACACTTCCTCAGATCTGCCTAGTTTCTCCAGCAATTTCTATGTTTGTTTCAGATTTCCAGCATCGGCAGTATTTTGCTTTTAATCAGGCGATACTAGACCTGGTATTATTCAGCAAGGTAGGATTAATTAATGATCTCAAAGTGAAGATACTGCGAAGTAGTAGTGACTATAATATGGTTGAATTTTACATTCAGATGGAGGGAGGGAAGAGTGGATCTATCTTTAATTTTCATTAAGGGCAATTGTGAGGATGTGAAAGCAGAAATAAAGTCAACTTAAAAATTAGATTCAGGGATAGATCAACAGCAATACAGTGGCAGAAATTTAGGGAAAAATTCTGACATTGAAAAATATATATATTTCAATGAGAAAGAAAAACTTCCAACACAAGGATCCACCATCTTAAAAAAAACTAAAAAGATAGTAAAACTTAAAGAGAAAAACACTGAATTTATTTTATTAGTCATGGAATGTGGGTGTTGCTGGCTAGGCCAGTATTTATTGCCCATCACTCCTTGCCGTTAAAAAAATGCTAATGAGCTGCGTTCCAAACTGCTGCAGTTCATTTAGGACTGATAGATCCATGACGTCATTAAGGTGGAGTTCCAGGATTTTGTCCCAGCAACACTGAAGGAACAGCGATATATTTCCAAGTCAGGAATGTGTAAGACTGGGATGGGAACTTACATTGGAACACCACCCATCTGCATCTGCTGTTCTTCCAGACAGTGGTGGTCGTGGGTTTGGAAGGTGCTGTCTGAGGGGCAATAGTGAATTTCTGTAGTGCATCTTGTACATTTTGCACACTATTGCTATTGAACTTTGGTAGTGGAGAGGGTGAATCCTTGTGGCTGTGGTTATAATCAAGCAGGCTATATTTTCCTGGGTGGTGTCAAGCTCCTTCAGTGTTATTGAGCTGCAAGTGGGGAATTGTCCATCTCATTCCTCACTTGGGCCACATAGATAGTGTGCAAGTTGTGGAGAGTCAACTCAACTGTTTCTGCTCGGTTCTTGTGAACTGTGCACTCTTCTTACATTAATACAAATAAAGCTGAGAGCTTTGACCTTCTCGAACTTTAACAACTTGCAGATTTCTTACCAAACAATCCTCACAAGTTTCACAAACTAACTGCTGACACTGAGATAACTGTACTTGCCTTGAACACTCCTATCCTCTTTTCTAGGAAAGGAACTATATTTTTCTTGTTCCAGCTAGGTCTGCTCTGAATAGTCTTAAAAACTTGCAATGTCTGTGTTTCATTAACTAAAATCAATCCTCAATTATCCTGAACCAAAACAAGCTAATTGTTTTCAATGTTTACCCCATGTATCGCAAACCACCACAGTAAAAGCAATTTTCCGTTACACTCCAGGGACACCCTGCTTTCTGACATACTGAATTAGGTCTCTGTTCTGGAAGGGCTGTTGGACCTAGATTCTTTTAAAACCTTCAGCAACCCTAATCTATACCCATAATTTGTGACAATTTTGAAATCTACACTCCAGATATGATATGAATATTGTAAATAGGTCAATGACAAATGGTCCTTTTCTTAGACTTTGTAGTGGTTATATAAAACCATGGGACTGGAATCACATGTAGGCAAGAACAGGTAAGAACAGATCTCCTTCTTGAAAGGATGTTCATGAATCTGGTGGGTTTTAACAACAACTAACATGTTTTTGTGGTCACAACCACACTAGTTATAATTCCAGATTTTTATTATTTGAATTCAAATTTTACCGTGGTGGAACTGGAACCCAGGTTTCGAGCAGGATTACTAGCACAATGACATGATGACTATGCCACCTTCTCCCCTTTTAGATTCCCTCCTGCGGCTCTGTGTCCACTTTTAGCTGATTATGCTCCAATGAAAAACCATGAAATGTTCACCTACGTTACAAGATTCTGTTTTAGTGCAATTGTTATAACAATCAGGAAATGGTAAAGCAGATTACAGTAAGATAACATCTTGATAGAAGTTATCATGAGGACTTTAACTTGAGGTTTACGGTGGAAAAGAGAATAGGTACCACTTAAACATTCAGCTTTACAAGGGGTGTATTTGGGGGCAGCTCAGGAAACTAGTCAACACTGTTACAGAGAAAAGAAAGGTTAAAATTGATTTGTATTTGGAAATATACAGAATACACAGTGAGCATTTGGCTACTGGAAAAATGGATAGCAATACTGGGGCAATAAGAGAAAAAAAGGTTGTTCCTTATGTATAATTCTATGGATAGCACAGTTTGATTGCAAAAGTTATGAAAACTAGGCAAAGAGGTTAACAGACTCATTAGGAGAAACAAATTTAAAATGAGGTTGGGATAACAAACAGCACAAACAATGATAGCAAATGTGCAAGATAAATTACTCTTATCTGTTTTTAATTGAATAGACCACAACAGTCTCTAAACATACAAGGTAATAGTTGGTTTGGGGAGGAGAACACAGAAATGAATTTAAAAAAATTTCAGATAATCTGATCATTGATAACTTAAGGAAAGAAAAAAGGCACAGGTAGGAGAGGCCAATGAACTTCTTACAAGGAACTTCATCCAACACAAATCAGTAATCTTCTTGACACTATGTCTAAGGATTTATTAGAAATGAAAACACTTAAGGACTGGAAAGCAGCAAGCACAATAATCAGGAGATGGTCTTTATCTTTCGTCTTTAAAAAGCACAGTGACAGCCCAGGACAAAATGGGGCAGAGTCCAACATCTGTTATGGGTAAAGAATTAGAAGGAATCTGAAAGAGGGAAAATGAGCATTGCTGTAAATAAAAAGAGTGAGCATGAATCTGAAAGAGAGAATAATAATAACTGTTATAGCCTAATAAATTTGCTGCTGTTCTTTGAGAAAATTTCAGACATTGTCAATGCATATTTTGTGAAATGTAGTATATTTTGATTGTAGCAGAGCTTTTTAATAGCATGACAAAGATCCTTATGAACATACAAGTTAGGAGCATGGTTAGGCCTTTTGGCTCCATAATCCGGCTCCATCACTTAATAAGGTAACTGCTGATCTGATTCTGAATGTAACTGCAAACTACACTTTTCTACCTACCCCTCATAACCCTTTACCCTTCTACTTACTAAAAATCTATCAACCTCTGCATTAAAAATATTCAATGTCTCAGTTTCCAACACATTTGAGGAAAAGAGTTTCAAAGATTCTGAACCCTCAGAGAAAGAAATTTCATCTGTGAATTAAATGGATGACCTCCCATTTTTAAGCAGTGACTCCTAGTTTTAGATATTCCCACAAACTAAAACATATTTTCCACATCCATTCTGTCAACCCTCTTTTGCATCTTACATATTTCATCTCTTACTCTTCTAAACTCCTGCAGTTACAAATCTAGCCTATCCAACCTTTCCTCATAAAACAATCCATACCATTCCAGGTAATAGTCTAGTAAACCTTCTCTGAACTGCTTCCACCACATTTACATCTTTTCTTAAATAAGGACTGTAATAAAGTACAGATTTCTTGACCTGTGGTCAGCGTTCCCTCTAATTTTCTTGATGGATTTTAGAGTCTCTGAGTCCTGTGCGCAGCAGCAATATTCAGAACTGGAAGTCAATACTGCAATCAGCATGCCGATGTGTGTCACTGTGCAGCTGAGTGGGAACGTTGCCTGGGATCTCACCAGAGCACTGTATAACTGAAGCATAACCACACTACTTTTGTATTCAATTCTCATTGTAATAAACAATAAAATTCTGTTTGTTTTATTAATTACTTGTATCCTAGCCTTTTGTGATTTATGTACTAGGATGCCTGGGTCCCTTGCATCTCCGCTCTGCATTGTCTTACTATTGAGCTAAAATGATTTTTTTTATTCTTCCTGTCAAAGTAGACAATTTCATTACTTTCCCACATTATACTCCATTTGCCAGATCTCTTTGCACTCAACTAAGTTATGCGTAGTCCTCTGTAGCCATATTGTCTTCACAACTTACTTTTCTACCCTAATCAAGGGACACTAATTTTAAGAAATTATGAAAAGAATCAATGGTGACGAGGAAGCTTCTTTTCTTAAATACAGCAAGTTACTAGGATCTGGAATACATGTCAAGAATATGGTTAAGGCAAGCTTAATTCTGGCTTTCAGAGGGAATGGATAAGACCTGAAAGAGAAAACAGGAAACATACTCACAGCAACAGAAATTCGCTCATATGGTGGTTATACAGACCTCTGTTGCTTCCCCTTGGGTTATTTGGACAGTCACATAGCTCTCCTCAGTGACGTCATTGACAATGCTAAGCTTTACCAGACCCTGGAAATTTGCCACAATTCTGCATACATAACAAAACCTTTTCTCATTATGCCTGAATTCACTTCTTCACTGTCTATATGAAAGATTCTAATCTTGCAAGGGGAAAAAAAGCATTTTCACACATTTTCAAAAACACTTCGGAATGCACTGTCCAGAAATATGGTGGAGGCAGGTTCAGGACAGGGATTGGATTTTTTTGGATAGAAATAGTGTGCAGAGATATGGGGAAAAGGCAGAAGACTAGAAATATTATAAAGTCTGGCTCTATTATACAGAGTTGGTGCAGCAATGCGAGCCTAATAGTCTCCTTCTAAACTATAATAATTCTCTGACTCTGTGATAAGATAAAAATAGTTTGATGTTTGACTGAAAACAATGGATGCGGGTTATGAAGCTAATCAGTAAAAATGTTACTGATCTGGAAGCTGCACAGCATTAGGAGTCATCAGTGGCACAGCAGTAATGTTGCTACTGTAGTAATCCAGAGGCCTAGGCTTGTGGACGGTAGGCGGGGTTTCACATTCCACTCTGGCAACTAATGGAATGAAAGCCAGTCTCTATAGCAGTGTCTATGAAACTGTAACGTACAGAGGGAAATTTGAAATCACTAGCAGCCCTGGCTAACGTGCAACTCTGAATCTTATATGCCCTCTGAAATGGCTGAGTAAACCATTCAGTTTAAGAGCAACTATAGATGGTCCAGTGACATCCATATTACATGAAAGAAAAAAGAGAAAACAAAATAGCTGACCATTGCTGTGCAGCAACTTAGCAGCAGCTAGATCACTTTGCCAAAACTAGTTACAGGTAATCCTCAAATAACATAAAAACCAAAAGAACTGCGGATGCTGTAAATCAGGAACAAAAACAAAGTTGCTGGAAATGGTAGTTAAGTTCCTGAAAAGTGCTGCATCATGCAAAACATGTTATTGGAAACACATATTCCCAGAGAAACCCATGTAAATGTTCAAGTTACGTATTTGAAGTCATCCAGCCCAATTTGACATCTTTTTAACAAAGTGGATCATCTTGTTCCTGTACATCTTTTCTTGCTTATACTGAATAATACCACCACACAAACTGCGTGGTGGAAATAGTGAAGATGGAAATAGTCCCAAGCATAGCTGGATGGTTTGGAACAGCAGGTATAGAGACTTAGAAATGAAACTCTGTGCTCAGTGGTGTAGAAATAAATGTCAATCATCCATTAAAGACCATTTCTAACATTGCTTATATATCTGCCAACTTGTTAGTGATCATTAATAATCGTGTTATTGCAAATCAAACACACGTCATTGGAATAATGAGTACCAAAGTAAAAGCCTTGATATATGGCCCTCCTGTGGCGCAGTGGTAGTGTCCTTATGCCTGGACCAAGAGGTCCAGGTTCAAGTGCCACCTGGTCCAGAGGTATGTAGTAACATCTCTGAACAGACTGATTAGAAAAATAGATTAAAAGCAATTTTATGGCAAAACTATGTTACTTTAAAACACATCAATCAATGACTACCTGTAATTGGCAAATTGAAAACATGGAGTCATATTTAGACAGATTAATTCCATTGATGAATAGGGAACAAAATGCTTGTTGCCATCAGTTTTTGTTTGAAAGCAAGCTGGCATACCTAATGACTGTGATGGATATAGGTTTTTCCGATCCCACAATATTTAAACCTTCTTAAACTATACTTATTTGTTATTTCACGAGGAAGATTAGCAATAAGCAGAGGTTATTTTGCTGTCTTCTTTGTCTTCTTTCCCAAGAAGGTCAATCAAGGTCTTGAGCCAATGTCTGCAGCAGAAAATCTCTGTTGGCCCTTTTCCAATTTTAACTGTCTGCACTAAAGAAAACTTACCAGTTATTGCAAGATTGGCTGAGGAGTAAGCATTTAAGGAGGTTTGAAACTAATATTACATAATTCCAAATGCTTGTTGTGATTTTCCCACATTTATGACATAGTTTCTTGATATGATTTCATTATGATGTACGTTTGTCATGGATTATGACAAACTTTACAACGCACACAGTTTTGAAGCAGTAGTCACAGCATCAGCTCCAAGTAAAATCCACCAATTTAAAGTTTATCTTTTTTAAAAAATGACTCATGGATTAAATTAATTGAGGTGAAGTCAGTTGAGTTATTTTAAAAAGTGGCCAAAATGTAGCAGAATTCAACAGATTGAAAGGATACACTCCCTGGATGGCAAATTACAAACAAAAGCTACTTTCAAAATGTAAAATAGATAAAAGGCTAGGATATTGAATGTGATCTTTTCTTTAGAATTAATTCATGGTACTTGGGCAATGTAATTCAGCCTTTATAACCCACGTCCACTATTTGCAGAGATTATTAATTTTCCTGAGTTTCACTTTGTTTAAATAATACATTTCAAACTAAAGTACACAACTGTGTAATACTCTTTAGAAATGCACATGAACACCTGAAAGTTAAGTATTACTTGTGGAATTCACCCACACTTCTGATGGTTGGGACATTGTTTTATCAAGGAAAAAAACTAAATTCCATAAAGTAACACAGGGCAAATCAAACAATTTGTACTGTTACAATCCCAGTCGATGTAAATACTGGACAAGTTAAATCCCAGATTGAAACATGGTATGACCAACTCTAACTCTGTGTTTTAAAACACATTCAAAAGAGTCTGCCTGTGTACTTTCAACACGAAGAATTGAAAACAAAACATGAACTGCATTATACTAGACGAAAAGGTTGGTCAGAATCATTATAAACATTAGTAATGGATTCACATCACTCTATTCCTTTTATCCCAGCAATATTCTTACAAACTCCAAACCCAAACAAAGGTTTAGTGCTATCTCCACACTAAGGGTTGTTGCTCAAGTTGACATAGGTGCAGCCAGTTTCCTTCCAGTGAATTTCTGCACATTCACTAGGTACCTCTTACTTCAGCTAGTACTGCTTCCTGTGACATCCAAATAAACTGCAAACTAAACTTGCTGCTACTTAAACATCAAACGAAACACCAGCTCCGTAAATTCAGTTCCCAGTTGTCTTGCTGGATTTCTTACAGAGTTTAAAATTCCCACCTCTAATCTCTGGAGTCAGAATCACTGACTTTCTTCTGGATTTTTCTGTGTCTCCATGTGTCCCTGAATCCCTGTTGCTAGGCAACAACACAGTTTTGTTTTACCTGCACCAAATTATTAACCCAAATCTCTTCACTTCAAGGGTCTTCAAACATCATTAAAAATATTATTTTAAAAACAGGTGTTAAAAAGCTTACATAAAAAAAACTCTAAATATGAAACTAAAACCACGTCTCTGCTTTGCATAGCAAAATAGGTTTTGTATTTAAAGATATACATTGCTCATAATGCGCCACAGATTAAATACCCACGTACACAGACTAGTTTCTAGCCCATGTCCAAACTGTTTTACCAAGGGTCAAGAGCATTCCTTTACAGGGTGGGGGGGTAAATCTTGCTGCTGGCACACTTTCAATAATTTGTTTATTAAAGTTTACAACTATGCTTGCTTTTCACAAGGCACAATCAGTATTATTTACATACCTTTACTATCTTATTGCAACAGCACAAACTCTGGACATGGCTACCTGCTATATATTTTGGAATTGCTGAATTAACACCTATCCTAACTAGTTCAGAGTGTAGCATTTAATACCAAAACCAATTCTATGAGAAAGAGTAAGGAGGTGAGGGAAAAGGTTACATGATACAGAAAGGTGACCAAAACTTTGTTGTAGCATGAGTTCATTTAATGAACGACTTATATTCCTAACAATTTAAGTTTTTATCTTTTTAAGTGAACATTTATTAAAGAGGGGTTTGGAGAAGTGGTGTTTTCTGATGTGGTGTCAGAGTATGGGTTAGAATCCCACCTGTCCTGCACGTGTACCATAACATGACTAAACAGGTTGGTTAAAAGTATTATATACTGGTGAGGAGGGAGGGACAGACTAAGGTTACTGTAAAAAGCCAAATCCAAGGTGATGAATTATCTCCCAAGAGTAGATTTCGCTGAACAGGAATTAGTATGACTGGCAACTATGACTCACCCTAAACAAATTTTAAAATTAACATGACCATTAAAAGTAAGGATGCTGCATCACTTTAGAATTTAACTTTGAAATAAGGTTGAAATATATAAATTACAGCACATAAGGTAGCCATTTGGTGAACCATTCTTGTATCAAGTGGAAAAGCACTCAATGTTCTAAGCTTCTACCTTCTCCATTCATTTTTACAGTGAAAATGTTGCAGTTATGTCCTTGTTATAACTTTCTAGCCTGTGCAAAGAATCATTTACTGTTTAAGCCTTTCAAAGCATTTCACAAGTTTTCAAGCTTTATTGTTCAAGTTAATGAACTACAATTTCATTTGAGCCCATGTAACCAAAGCCTCTCACCTTTGGTGCAGCTTAACACTGATTCCTTACCCTGAACAATCCTCCACATGTAACCTAACCAATATCAACGAATCACACAACTTCACTTTTGTACTCAATGCTATAATAAAAAAAACAAACATTTTCACTTTATAAATAATATATAGTTTTTCCAACCTTCACTGTCACCTTCAAAATGTTTATGTATCCTACTTTGCAAATTTCCTTTCGAAAGACACATCCCCTTGCCCTCTAACTACTCTACTAAGTAAATTGAAAAAAAATACACATATTGTAGAGTTACACACTTGCTGAAACTATGGTGAACAAGAAAGTTCAAAACATTCCAGATGGATAAAAAAAATCTTCCTGATGCAAATTTGTGCACATGAACTTCATATGTGCAAATTCAGCATAACTACTATAACAAAAAATTCATTAATTAAGCTATATTAAAGCATGGGACTTAAATCAACTATGATTCCACTTGCAGACCCAAAAGAACAATTCTTCCAACTGTTTCAGATATAATGATAGTGATACTTCACTTGATTGTTTTATAAGTTACTGGAGGCAGCATAATTTCTTTTACCCACTTTATGGAGATCAATGCTATTGTTTTCCACACAAGTTGGCTTAGTATCTGTATAGATGGAGTAATTTACAATTTCAGAGAATTTTATTTTACATATTAGTGTAATTTCTGGGAAAAAAAAGCACTGGGTTGCACAGGCACTTTCGTTTTGAATTTTAATCAATGTACTTTGTTGGATGCTAGTAGCTCATCTTCCAAGTGGTGCAATCCGCACTGTTAATTATATAGATTTTGATGCCAAATTGGGTAAAATAAAAGCATGCCAAATGTTCTAAAGACAAAACTCAGCTAGTCAGACTGCCCACCTTGATCTGATCTGCATTTGACAGTTTTCCTTGTAAAATATTAGACATCGCACCATAGTGCTTTGGTGACATATCAAGTCTTTGTTTAAGCCATAGTGTAAGCCTCAACCATATTGTGAAAAATATGGCTATGACGAGTAGCAAACAGATCTATTTAGATCCATCACGAGACAATCTTCCTGATTATACTTTGTGTGGTTGCATCAATTATGGTTTTTTTTTGAGAAATTGGACAAAACACAGCAATATATAATTCAAGAGAAAAGTTTAATTTACACCATGATAGCTACATATGGGATTGTACCTGTGGTAATAAGGGCCACATTCGTGCAGGTTACTTAGCCTTGGAAATCAGCTCATCACCCAAATTACAAACACCAAAGGCTAAAATGCATCTACAAAGGCTTCCACATTTCTTGCCATTACTCCTTTTTCTTCGCCAGTAAGCATAGGTATTTAAAGATTTAATGTCCTGGCCATCCATGGACCAACAGGTTACCTGTATCTTTGGTGAAAACAATGCTTATAAAGTTGTTCAACATTCAAGGTGTTTTCTTCACTTAAGTTACCTGATGCTGTATGACAGGCTAGACAGACAAGAACCCAATTAAGGAACTTTTCCAGAGTAGCATGGCATTAATAATTATTTTGTTTGTCTTTTGCCCCTAATAAATATCGATGATTTGTCTTAAGTTATTGAAGTAACTTTTCAATAAAAATATAACACAGCTACCTGAGAATAAAAATCCTTCTACTAGCATCCAACAAAGTACATTGATTAAAATTGAAAACAAAAGTGCCTGTGCAACCCAGTGCTTTTTTTTTCAGAAATTACACTAATTTGTAAAATAAAATCAAATTGTTTGCATTTTAAATTCTAAGAATATATCCTATTTACACAGATGAAAAGATGTCTGCGAGGATACAAAATTCAAGAACCTGTGGATGCGGTACTCGTGCAGCTGGAAGGACAACGTTTAGTAGCAGACTATAGCTAGCCAAAATGAAGGATCGGCTTCAAGAACTAAAACAACGGGCGAGAGAGGCTGAACTTAAGACAGGCAATGAAGGCGAAGAAAACAAGCAAACTGAAGAGAGTATTTACTTTAAACAACAAGCTATTATTTTTGAAAAAGAGCCAATCATGGAAAATTTCTTACTAGGTGCACAGAAAATTCAAGATGAAATCAATGAACTAAATAATGATATAAAGAAACTGAGTCAACAGAGCACCACCATGGTTTCCACACGCCGGTTCAGCATTATTAAAAAGGACAGTTCCAACCTCATTAAAGAAATTAAACTCCAAGCTGAGTCCATTCACAAACGTTTAGATACATTATCAAAGGATGCACAACAATCAGAGGCTGACGCTGGAGAGAATGCAATTATTTCAAGAATGAAGAGGACACAATATTTAATGCTGTTGAAGCAGTATCAGACAGGCATGTCAGACTTTAATACTGTCCTAAATAAAAAGCAAGAAAATTGCAAAAAATTCATTCAACGCCAGCTTGAAGTTGTTGGAAAGGAAGTATCAGAAGAGGAGCTGAACAACATGGTGGAGCATGACAAATGGTACGTTTTCAACGAGAACTTTCTCAGTGATGTTAAAATTACTAAAGGTCATCTGTCTGAACTTGAGAATCGCCACAAGGAATTAATCAACCTTGAAAATCAAATCAAAGAGCTACAAGATCTTTTTGTGCAAATTTCACTTTTGGTGCATGAGCAAGGGGACTTCCTGAACAACATTGAAAGGGCAGTGTTGAACACAAAAGAATACACAGAAAAAGGCAGGGATGAAATCAAGCTAGCAGTAAAATTAACAAAGAAAAATCTATGCAGGAAGTTGTGCTGTTGGTGTTTCCCTTGTTGTGCATGATATTATATAACTAGACGTTATGTATGGGAACAGTGTCACTTTCAGCAATAACTACCAAATATTCATCACTATAAAATTAAGATTCACCTACAAATATATTAGGTTTGAGAATGCAGTGGATGGACTGCAAAACCTGTCACTCCAAGAAATAAATGAAGTTGCCACCAGTGCCACCCTGTTTTAATGTTTAAACATTGCTGTAACCCTGGAGCCAGATTGGGAGTGTGAAGTTAAAGAAGAGCTGGGGAGCTGGACAGCAAGGGATATTTTAACAACCATTTTGCAAGCAATTATGGGCATCTGAGAACAGGATGGGCCATTCAAACCATGAATTCCAGTAAGCACCAGCAAAGAGATATCAAAGAGCCTGGGAACAACTCTCAGGGCTGTCCCATAGGGTCTCCACTCCAGGGCTGCCATTACTGCCTTGGAGCTCACTGTTTGGGAACTATTGATCTAAATGGGTCTATTTTTCTAATCCTAGGAAGGGAGAAAAATAATAGTACAGTTACTTGCTACCTGTCAGGAAATAAACATTAATTTACAAGTAAACTCAATTAGCAAAAATATCAATTAAACAGGAATTGTCGTGCAACTACAAAGCACAATCTATTATTTGGACTGGCCTGAAAAATATCACGAATAACCTAACATACTTCTTTTAATTGCTTTATTTATTTGCCAGCAAAGAAGTCCCAGTTCTTAATACAGATACCTCTGAAAAACTTCAACATGACGGTTTAGCTTTTAAAATTTGCTTTACGCAGAACTCATTGCATTGCAATTATGTGCATCATGCACATGAAACACATCACATACTTGACAGACTGAAATTATCTTCCAAATAGGTTAGGTAGGGAATAACTAAACACAGAAACAAAGTTTTGCAGGGCTTTCCTGTTCCTTCAATTTTAATGTAAACATTATGGAATCAGATAACAGAAAATATTACTCACTGCATATGGTTTCATATTCAAATAATTAGAGCAGAATTATCAAATCATTGAATCCCTACAGTGTGCAAGCAGGCCATTCAGCCCATCAAATCCATACCAACCTTCCAAAGAGCATCTCACCCAGACCACACCCCTATCATATCCCTGTAACCTGCATTTTCCACGGCTAATCCGCCTAGCCTGCAACTCCCTGGACACTACAGGCAATTTAGTGTGGCCATTCCGCCTAACCTGCACATACAGTCACAATCATACAGCACGGAAACAGACCCATCAGTCCAACGAATCCACGCTGAACATAATCCCAAACTAAACTAGTCCCACCCCACGCTCCTGGCTCATATCCCTCCAAACCTTTCCTAATCATGTACTTATCCAAATGTCTTTTAAACGTTACAATTGTACCCACATCCACCACTTCCTCAGGAAGTTCATTCCACACGCAAAGCATTCTCTGTGAAAAAAGTTGGTCTTTTTTAAATTTCTCTCACCTTAAAAATGCACCTTATAGTCTTGGAATCCTAAGGATCTTTGGACTGTGGGAAGAAACCTGAGCACCCAGAGGAAACCCACGCAGACACGAGAAAAACATGCAAATTCCACACAGACAACTGCCAGAGGATGGAATCAAATCTGGGTCTTCGGTGCTGTAAGGCAGCAACGCTAACCACTAAGCCACTATGCCACTGTGATTGCCTTTCTTGTTGTCAAGCATTTCAACATATCCATCAAAAACTGTCTAAACATTTCGGACTAATTCTTGCTAGATTTTGTACCTAGAGACACAGACTGGAAGTTCAAATGCTTTCTGTACTTTGCAATTCAAAAAAAAATTGTGCCATAATTTGCCAGAATTGTGAACAAATAATGACAAGAGCACAACATCATTTCAGTGAAAGCTTGAAACAACAGTGTATCTCCTTAACCAGTGAGAATTAGGGATTAAGAAACAGTACAGAAAAACTGAATAGATTAGGAGAGGAAAAGAGACAGCAAAGAACAAAACATTTTCAAATTCTGACAACAATTGATTACACATTGAATTGAGATCTGTTTTAACTGTTTCTGGACCAGAAGTGTTCATTTGCATTGTATTAATAACAATCACCTTGTGCAAAAAGAACGGTACTCATATTGTGAGGTTCTGTTCCTAACTTTCTGTGGCAAGTCTAATGGGCAACTAATGTACAAATCCAACAGTTCCTTAATAATTACAGGAGGCTAAAGGGCATGCGCAAACAAATCGATCAAAAAATTCTGGAAATTTGGATCTCATCAACATTTCTTAAATCCATGAATTTGCTAGCCATTTTACACATTAACAATGCCACGTGCTGTTGATTTTAATAATATCCAATTCAATACTAAGGCAAGTTAAAAAAAGATCAGAAGAAAGAAGACTTTATTGGGCTCATTTCAGCTATTTTGTAATCTGAGGAGGTTTTACGATACTAAATAGAATTGTATCATTCTATTTGTACTTGAAAATTGTCTGTTAAACTACATACAAAAAAATTTTTAATTCCTCCCCCAACCCCCAATTACGGTATGGTTCCATTGGTGCAGGGCACTCTCTGGTACCTACCCAAGTGGCCATTATTCATGTTTGAGGCTTCACTTTACTATTTCCATTTTGTCATGCGAGCTGTCACTCATCTCTTCTATCTTGAAATTCCCTACACAGAGATAGTATATTAAGATAGTGGTAATGAAGTATTAACTTACAAGGCTTTTGGTCCTAAATGCTAGTCCATTTGTTACTGACTTATAAATCAAGAGTATTACTAGTTACCTCCACAACTACACGTATGTGTAAAATGCAAAATCTCCACAAATTTTGGCATTACACACACTGTATTGTTAAAAACCTTTAGCAGCAGTCAAGGAAGAGGCAGTAGCCAATCATAATTCTACCACAGTGCAATTCTTTTTGTCATGGAATAACACTTTAAAGATTAAGTATAATTTACATTTGCTATTGTAATCTCAATACCTAGATACACCTACAGTATTGTACATTGATTGAATGACAATATCATATCAGACACCATTCATTTTAAATATGTAATCACTACTTTATTGATATATGTTATTAGATTGTTATTATCTTTGCATAAGAAACTAAATTAGTCAAATTCACAGATGATAATCCTAATGATTGTCCAACCTAGAAGAAGCAAGCAGTGGAAGAGATGGATAAATTAAGTAAGTGGGAGGATGACAATAAATTAAATAGATATCTATGAAAAGCACTGAATAGTTGAAGAAAACAACGTATTATGCATGTATCTTGGCAGTAGAAGTAAACATGCAGTTGGAAGGGACCTAGGAGAAAAATAACTTCTTAAACCTGTCAAATCACAATAATACAGGAACAAAACAATTACAATGCTGAAAAACATTTGTTTGATCAGCGGAGTACAAATCAGAGGATGTTATACTAAAGTTGTACAGGATTTAGCCCTGACTATATCATCAGAACTGCATTCATCAAAATACAATGGAAATTTACAAGCCTTTGATGCATCAAAAAATTGATCCCTAACATCAAACATTATTATTTTGAGAAAACTAAGGCAACTAGGCTTGCCCACTCTGAAAGTGGCTGTCTGGGTGTGGATCAGGAAAAAGTCCAGAGACACTAAATGGTACAGTTGGGGTAAACAGAGTATTTCCTTAAGGAAGGTCAAGCTATTAAAACAAGGGCACATCAGCTAAAACTTTGGTCAGAAAGAAATTTATGCAAGACAGTAATCAACCTGAATGGTTGGATTTGAAAACTAATTTGAGTGGTCTTCTTGATATGGTAGCCAATGTGAAAACCTTGGGCTCATTACTGTAGAATGATACCAAGCAAAGGGAGGGAGAAAACTAATTTTACAACACTGAATGGAAAAATTAAACTAGCCCAAAGACTTCCCTCATCCACATTCCTGTCGTACCTGCGCAAACTGACCACAGAATGATAGACTATAAATTAAGGATTTCCTTTCTCAACACTTTCTTGTCAACTGCAACTGCAAAACTGAGGCAGTAACTCAAATTCTATCAGATTTTGATTGTATTTGGATTTAGGCACCAGCCTTGGTGTAAAAGTTGTACTCTCACCTCCGACTCAGGTCTTGGCTTCAAGTCATATTCCACAGACTTTGGTACATAATCTAGGTTGATACTCCAATGCAGTACTGCTCCACTTACACATTAAAATGGACACAAAAAATTCATAGTATTGTGTGAAGCACAGAAGTGCTTTCCTACTGTACAAGTCAATATTTAACTTTCAAACAATATCTTATTGCTGTTTTTGGGACCATGCTAGTCTCGTTTTGAGGTTTATTGTGAAAGGCACTAAAGAAATGCAAGCTCTACCTTTATATTTATTTTGCATTTGTAATTGTACTTGTTCTTCGATTTACAAACTAATAACATTTGATTAGTTAAAATATTCAAATCACATTCAAGGAGAATTTTTAGACTGAAAAGTAATTACATTTCATTAAAATAAATTAAGTTATGATAACAGAACTATCTCTTCAGTTGATTTTAAATTACTGGCACGATAATGAACTGATTTTAAGTGGTCTTCAAATTTTGAACAGAAACACTGCAAAAATACCAAAGTTTTGATCTGTAACTTCAGGTTGTTCACATGTTGATGGCTGATTTTCAAACCTGAAAAAATGTAGCCTTCCTTCCTAACAGCAGTGGCAGCATTAGGCAGAATATCAATCACAAAATTAGAAGTGCATATAACAAAGTTATCACAATAATTAAGTATTATGGGGACATTAATCTTCATACAGACTGGGCAAACCAACCTTGCAGTAGTAACTGTAATAAGGAGAAGTTAATTGAATGTATACAATATAGTTTTCCAGATCAGTATGTTGAAGAAGAATTAGGAACAGGCTATTTTAGACGTAGCTCTGTGCGATTGAAAAGGGCTATTCTTGTAGTGAAGAACAAGCAAGGAAGAGTAATCAGCTTATGACAGATTTTTATTTAAGATTTGATTTATTAAGACTGCAAAGATGGGCTGAAACCTGAACAAAACAACCTTTAGGTATGAAGGTCATCCTGGCCAACATGCATTGGAAATTAGAATTAGAATCCCTACAGTGTGGAAACAGGTCCTTCGGCCCAACAAGTCCACACCGACCCTTGGAGCATCCCAGCCAGACCCATCCCCCTATAACCCACACACCCCTGAACACTATGGGCAATTTAGCATGGCCAATCCACCTAGCCTGCACATCTTTGGACTGTGGGAGGAAACCCATGCAGACACGGGGAGAACGTGCAAACTCCACACAGACAGTCACCTGAGGCTGGAATCGATCCCGGGCCCCTGGTGCTGTGAGGCTGCAGTGCTAACCACTGAGCCACCGTGGCGCCCATTAGCTTAAAGATATTTTCAAAGACAGCAATGGTTAATATTTAAAGAATTAACTTACAATTTACAATGAGTATACATCCTTTTAAAGAATAAAAACCTCACAGTATACTTGGTACAACCATGATAATAATGAATTAAGTTGCATATAATGTTGTCGGACAGTACACCAAGCCTGGGGATTGGAAAAACTTTAGAATTCAAAGGGTGACTCAAGAAATCCATAAAAAGGAAAAGGAATACTGAGCAAACAAGAAATATATATGAAGCAAATTATAAAAGCTTCTATAGACATGTAAAAAGAAATTAGTTAAAATCAACATGGGTCCCTTAGATGCATAGACCAGAGAAATGATAACAGATGATAAAGAAATAGTGGAGGCGCTAAATAAATACTTTATATTTATCACACAATAAAATTCTGGACAAACTAAGTACCAAGGGTCTAGCAAGAATGAGGAATATAGATTCACAGAGTCATACAGCATGAAAACAGGTCTTTCGGTCCAACCAGTCCATGCCAAACACAATCCCAGACTAAACTAGTCCCAACTGACAGGTCCTGGCCCATATTCCTCCAAACCTTTCCTATTCATGTATCCATCCAAATGTCTTTTAAGCACTGTAATTGTATCCTCATCCACCACGTCCTCAGGAAGTTCATTGCACAAGAAAACCACCCTCTGTATGAAAACATTGCCTCTTATGTCTTTTTTGAATCGCTCTCCTCTCACCTTAAAAATGTATCACTTAGTCTGGAAATTACCCATCATAGGGAAAAGATGACTCTGTCTATACCTCTCATTATTTTATAAACTTCTATCAGTGCACCTCTCAACCTCTGAAACTGCAGTGAAAAGAAGTCCCAGCCTACCTTTATAATTCAAACATTTCATGCCTGGCAACATCCTGGTAAATTTCTTCTGAACCTTTTGCAGCTTAATAATATCCTTCCTGTAACTGGGCAACCAGAACTGGACACAGTATTCCAGAAGAGGCCTCACCAACATCCCGTACAACCTCAGTATAATATCCTAAATTATATACTCAAAGGACTGAGCAATGAAGGCAAGCGTGCCAAATGCCTCTTTAAGCACCCTGTCTATATGCGACACAAACTTTAAAGAATTATGTATCTGCACCCCTAGGTCCTTCCATTCTACAACAATTCCCCAGGCCCTACCGTTAATTATATAAGCCCCATCCTTGTTTGTTGTACCAAAATGCAATACCTTGCATTTATCCAGATTGAACGCCATCTGCTATTTTTCAGCCAGTCGACCCATTTGATCAAGATCCCTTTGTAATGTTAGAAAACCTTCTTCACTGTCTACTATACCACCAATTTCAGTGTCATCTGCAAACTTACTAACCAAGCCTCGATATTCTTATCCAAATCATTTATATGAACGACAAACAAAAGAGGACCCAGAACCGATCCCTGTGGACCAGCGCTGGTCACCAGCCTCTAGTCCGAAAAGTAACCCGCCACCATTACTCTCTGTCTTCTCCTGTTAAGCCAATTATGTATACAATTGGCAAGTTTACCTTGAATCCCATGAGACTGGCTTTACTAATTAATCTACTATGCAGAACCTTCTCAAAGGCTTTACTAAAATTCAAATAAACAATGTGTACTGTTCTGCCATTATCAATCTTTTTGGTAACTTCCTCAAATAATGCAATCAAGTTTGTGAGACACAATTTTCCTCACACAAAACCATGCTGACTATCCCTAACCAACTTTTGCCTCTTTAAATATTCATAAATCCTATCTTTCATAATCACTTTCAACAATTTACCTACAAACAAAGTCAGACTCACTGGTCCATAGTTTTCTGGTTTCTCCTTACAACATTTCTTAAACAAAAGTACAGCATTACCCACCCCCCATTCATCAGGCCCCTCACCTGTAGTTATAGGTGATGCAAATACTTTTGCAAGGAATCTTGTAATTTCCTCCCTTACTTCCCACAACATTCTGGGATCCATTAGATCAGGTCCTGGAGATTTATCCACATTTATATTCTCTAATACCTCCCAAACCTCCTCTTCTGTAATGTGAACTGTTTTTAAAACATCAAAGTTTATTTCTCTGCATTCTCTAGACTCCATTTCTTTCTCCACAGTAAAAACTGACAAAAAATATTCATTTAAAATCTCTCCCATCTCCTGGGGTTCAGTACAAAGATGACTTCCATAATCTGTAAGAGGCCCTACCCTCTCTCTAGTTACCCACTTGCTCTTAATGTATTTGTAGAATCTCTTTGAATTATCCTTAATCTTATCTCCCAATGCTACCTCATATTCCCTCTTTGCCTTCCTGATTTCTCTCTTAGGAATGCCCAATTCTTTTATTCTTGACTGGGACCTCAATAGCCTTATTCATCCATTGTTCCTTAATCTTACCAGCCTTACCCTTCACTCTAACAGGAACATACTGCATCTGAACTCTCGTCATCACACTCTTGAATGCTTCCCACTTGTCAAATGTCCTTTTACCTGCGAACAGTCTACTCCAATCAACTTTTGAAAGTTTTTGTCTCAAACCATTAAACTTTGCCTTACTCCAATTAAAAACTTTAACTTTTATGGAAGGCTTATCCTTTTCCAGAACAATTTTTAAACTAATAGAATTATGATCGCTAGACCCAAAATGTTCCCCCACTTTTACTTCAGTCACCTGACCTGCTTTATTGCCCAAAGGAAGGTCTACTTTTACTCCATTTCTAGTAGGTGCATCCACGTATGGATAAAGAAAATTTTCTTGAGCACATTTGACAAATTCTTCACCACGCAAACCTTTAACACTATGGTAGTTTCCGTCAATGTTTGGAAAAATTAAAATCCGCCATTATTCCAACCTTATTATGCTTACATATATCTGCGATCTCCCTACGTATTTGTTTCTCAATTTCTCTCTTACTATTGGGGGTCTATAGTACAATCCCACCAAAATGATCTTTCCTTACTTATTTGTAATTTCTACCTATATATTTTCACTGAATGATTTTTCAGAAATATCTTCCCTACTCACAGCAGTAATATATTTGTTAATCAAAAATGTTCCCCCACCCCCACCCCTCCCCCTTTCTTACCTCCTTTTCTATTCTTCCTATAGCATCTAAAACCTGGAACATTGAGCTGTTAGTCTTGTCCATCTCGCAGCCAAGTTTCTGTAACAGCTATGATGTCCCAATCCCATCTTCTTAAACATGCCCAGAGTTCATCAAACTTACCTGTAAGACTCCTTGCATTGAAATAAATGCAATTTAGTTCTTCAGAGTTACTGCAGACTATGACTCTCTCGTCTTTTTTTTCTAATTGACATGCTCTCCTCACATTCAGAACCTACCCCATCGATCCTTCCATTTACAGTGCTACTTACAATTCCTCCAATCGCCTTCTCTATCAGTATAAAGTCTCCCTTAAGAAAATGATGAAACGTCTCTGCTAAGATATTGGTCCTTTTCCAGTTTAAGTTAGACCCATCCTTTTTGAACAGGTCTTTTCTATCCCAAAAGATACTCCAATTGTCCAAAAACCTGAATCCCTGAACAATACACCAGCACTTCATTGATTCATCTTTTTAACCTTTTGTTCCTTCCCTCATTTTGAGTTTGGCATAAAGAAATTACTATTAGTAAAGACACAGTACTGGATAAATTAATGGGATAAAGTCATTTTCCTGGGCCTAATGGCCTGCATCCATCTGAACAAGGTAGTGACAGAAACAGTAGTTGCATTACTTTTTACTTTTAGAATTTCCTAGAATCTGGAAGAAGAATTGGAAGATGGATTGGAAGGCAATAACCATATCCCTGAAATCCAAGAAAGAATGAGATAGAAATTGGAGAACTACAAACCAATTTGTTCGACTTTGGCACAAAGGAAAATACTGGAGTGCACTATTATGGAATGTCATAACAGTGCACTTAGAAAATCATAACATGTCCAGGCAATGTCAATACTCATTTATGAAAGGAGAATAATATATCACAAATCTGAAAGTTGTTGAGATTACAGCTAGTAGGATAGATAGAGGGCAAAATGAGACTGTAGATTTTCAAAAAGCATTTGATAACGGTGCTCTACAAGAGGTTATTAGACAAAAGTTAGAGTTCATGGGATTGGGCAGAATAGATTGGACTGAGGAATGATTAAAGGACAGAAAACAGAGTGTAAGAATAAATCAGTCACCTGCAAACTGGCAGGGTATAACTAGTGGCGTATCCGATGGATCAGTGATAACAATAGCTAAAGTCCAATTTCTATCAGTCTTAAATGAAAGAACTGAGTGTAAAGGATTCAAGTTTTCTGATGATACAACATTAGATGAGATCAGGAGGGCACAATGAAGGCTGCAAAAGGATATGGACCGTTAGGCAAACGGTCTAGAAAACAGAATGGAATATAATGAGAAATGTAAAGATATTCACTTTCTCAAAAAAAATAGAAAAACATAATACTGTTTTAAATCATGACAGGCTGGAAAATATTGATATTTCTTCTATAAAAGAACTGATATTCAAAGGGCGTCCTAACACACAATTCTTACAGTTAACACGCAAGTTCAACAAGCAACTTGGAAAGCAAACAGTATGATAGCTTTTCTTTAAAGGGGATTGAAGCACTGCAATTGCACAGAACCTTGAAAAGATCTCCAGTGAACATTTTTGTCCACTAACCAAGGCTGAATATTCTTCTTTAAAGGAGTGCAATGAAGGTTCACTAGACTGATTCAGGAGATATGGGATTTGTCCCATGAGGTTCCAGTGAATACAGAGGGCCTTTATTCTCTGATGCAAGGTAATCTCATTGAAACATATATTTCTTAAAGGGGTGACAAATGTTCCGCCATCTGCAATCAGACCCCATCACCAAAGACATTTTTCCCTCCCCACCCTCATCTGCCTTCCGGAGGGACCACTCCCTCCGCGACTCCCTTGTCCGCTCCACACTCCCCTCCAGCCCCACCACACCCGGCACTTTTCCCTGCAACCGCAGGAAGTGCTACACCTGCCCCCACACCTCCTCCCTCATCCCAATCCCAGGCCCCAAGAAGACTTTCCACATCAGGCAGATGTTTACCTGCACATCTGCCAATGTGGTATACTGCATCCGCTGTACCCGTTGTGGCCTCCTCTACATCGGGGAAACCAAGCGGAGGCTTGGGGACCGCTTTGCAGAACACCTGCGCTCAGTTCGCAACAAACAACTGCACCTCTCAGTTGCGAACCATTTCAACTCTCCCTCCCATTCCTCAGACGACATGTCCATTCTGGGCCTCCTGCAATGCCACAGTGATGCCACCCGAAGGCTGCAGGAACAGCAAATCATATTCAGCCTGGGAACCCTGCAGCCCAATGGTATCAATGTGGATTTCACAAGCTTCAAAATCTCCCCTCCCCCAACCGCATCCCAAAACCCGCCCAGCTCATCTCCACCTCCCTAACCTGTTTTTCCTCTCACCTATCCCCTCCTCCCACCTCAAGCCCCACTCCCATCTCCTACCTACTAACATCATCCCACCCCCTTGACCTGTCCGTTCTCCCTGGACTGACCTATCTCCTCCCTACCCCCCTACCTACACTCACCTTTACTGGCTCCGTCCCTGCCTCTTCGACTTGTCTGCCTCCTCTCCACCTATCCTCTCCTCTATCCGCCTCCCCCTCTCTCCCTATTTATTTCAGAACCCTCTTCCCCTCCCCCATTTCTGATGAAGGGTCTAGGCCCGAAATGTCAAGTTTTCCTGCTCTTATGATGCTGCTTGGCCTGCTGTGTTCATCCAGCCCCACACCTTGTTATCTCGTAGGTACTCGGAACATGTTTTTCCTGCCTGGCAGATCTAGAACTAGGGAACCACAGTTCAGAACAAGAAGTCATCCATTTGGAATGGAAACAAAGGTTATGAATCTTTAGACATCTCTGCCCCAAAGAGCTCAGTACATTCTACAGAGAGAGACTGACAATTCTTTGGATAATAATAGAATATAGAAATCATATGAGAAAGCAGAACTGTGGCAGAAAATCAATCATGATCTTACCAACCATGGTAGAACAGATTTGGAGGACCAAATAGCCCAATTCTATTGACATTCTGACACCACCTCATCAACATGCTCCCAAACAAGGCCCTGAGCACATAACTCAAGGGGGGGGCAGCTCACTACCACCCTCTGAAATTCAATTAGGATAGAGCCCTTCACAGTAACTAACACTTCTCAGTATGTCAAAAAGATAGTCAAGTTTGAAATGAAAAAGCTTAACTCTCTGTGACTAGTTTAATTTATATCTTCCACGAAAGTTCAGTTTAATGGTGAAAACATGGATAAATGATTCTTGCACAAATCTAAGGAGTAATGAGGAAACTCATCACAATTTTTCAATATCTTCACATAATTATGAATCATCCCTCAACTGAACCTGCAGTACCATTTACACATAGGTAACAATGAGCATTGTTAGCCTCCCTTATAACTTGGGAGCAAAATCTGCCAATAATTTCTTCCTAATTTTAAATCTATTTCATTGCCTTGTTGCACAGAAACCAAACTCCTTTTTGTGGATGTACTTATGTATTCCAACGCCACCTACTGTCTATCAAGTGGAATACATGCAATAGTGAATGACCTCAAGATTGAAAGCAGTAATCAAGATGTACTAATGACAGTGAGATGGATTCAATACCTACATAACATCTTCCAGAAACATACCCCTTTCAGTAATACACAGCACACAATGGTTTCATGTCAAATTATTATTTTAAATCCTGCAACGACAATGAAAATTAGTTGGCTGGTTTGCGATACAGAATGATGCCACAAGCGTGGGTTCAATTCCCACACCGGTTGAGGTTACCATGAAGAATTTTCCTTCTCAACTTCTCTCCTCAGCTGAGGCATGGTGACCCTCAGAGTTAACCACCATCAACATCTCTCTTTAAGGAGAGAGAAGCCCTATGATCCAGAAGAGATTGGCCACTTTATCCTTTCTAAATATTTATCCCACAAAGCATCAATAATTACTACTTAAAGTAACACTGTAATAACTACTTATAACATATCAAGCTAGATATTCACATCATTTGCTTTCAGATAGTTTCTGTGATACTTTCTACAATAAATAAAATTACTACACCACTGATAGATAAAGTTCTTCCACGCCAGCAACACCTACATCCCACAAACATGTATAAAATCCTCAAGGACATTGAAGCCATCCATGGTCATGTGCAAAGTAGCTTGGACAATACCCATGTTTGGGCTGTCAGGTGGCAAGTTACATCCGCACAACTGCCAGGTGATTGTAATATCAAAACAATGAAAGCAGAAGCAGAAATAAGTCATTCGGCAATTCGCACCTGTTCCTCGATTCAAAATGAACATTACCGTGTTCTTACTTTTGTGTATATCCTTTGATCCCTTTAGCCCTGAGAATTTTACCCAACTCCTTCTTGAAAACATTCAACGTTTTGGCCTCATCAACCATCTCCAACAAGAGAGAATCTAAACACTGACCTGTGACATTCAATGCATTACCATCACTGATTCCTTCACTGCCAACATTCTGGAAGTTACCATTCACAAGGAACTGCACTAATCATGTATGTACAATGGCTACAACAACAGGTCTGAGGCTAGGAACACCTGTAGCAAGTAACTCACCTTCTGACTCTGCAAAGCCTGTTCATCATCTACAAGGCTAAAGTCAGGATTGTGATGGAACAAATACTCACCACTTGTAAGATTGTATAAAAACTCGAAAAACTCTCAAGAAGCTCGATACCATCCAGGACAAAGCAGCCCATTTGATAGAAACCACATCCACAAATCTTCACTCCCTCTACCATCGATGCTCAGTAGCAGTAGTGTGCACCATCTGCAAACTGAACCGCAAAAACTCTCCAGGGCACCTTATACAATATCTGCCAAAGCCAATACCACTACCATGTAGACAAGCAAGGGAAGCAGATACATGGGAACACCGCCACCTGCAAGTTCCCCTCCAAGCCACTCACATCCTTTACTTCGAAATATATTCCTGCTCCTTCAGTGTTACTGGGTCAAACTCCTTCGGAGTGGAACATCCATCATAATAACTTTGTGGGTTAACCTACACCAAATAGACTGCATTGATACAAGAAGGCAGCTCACTTGCACCTTCTCAAGGGCATCTGTGGATAGACAATAAATGCTGCCATGGTCCCAGATGCCAGCAAAAATAAAGCCAGAAATCAGCTTAGCAATAGTTGGGATAACATTCCTGAAGTTTGTACATTATAGATCAACGTAGATAAGCAATACATCATAAATATTAAAACACAGTGTGGAGCTGGAGGAACACAGCAGGCCAGGCAGCATCAGAGGAGCAGGAAAGCTGATGTTTCGGGTTGGGCCCTTCTTCAGAAATGGGGGAGGGGGAAGGGAGCTCTGAAATAAATACAGAGAGGAGGGGTGGGGCTGGGGAAGGTAGGTGGGATGGTGGTAGGTGGGTGCAAGTTGGCAGTGGTGGGGATTGGTCAGTGAGGTGGGAGAGAAGACGGACAGTTTGTGTCAGGTCAAGGAGGCGGGGATGAGAGAGAGGGTTGGTCATGGGATGAGGCTGGGGGGAGGGATATTTTGAAACTAGTAAAGTCCACATTGAGACCATTGGGTTGTAGGCTCCCAAGGTGGAATATGAGGTGCTGCTCCTCCAGTTTCCAGGTGACCTCATTGTGACACTGGAGGCGGCCCGGGATGGACATGCTGTCCAGGGAGTGGAAAGGGGAGCTGAAGTGGTTCGCAACTGGAAGGTGTTGTTTGTCGCGAAAAGATCATAGGTCCTCTACAAAGCGGTCTCTGAGCCTCCGCTTGGTCTCACCAACGTAGAGGAGGCCGCACCATGAACAGTGGATGCAGTTGACCACATTAGCGGATGTGCAGGTGAGCATCTGTCTGATGTGGAAGGATTTTTTTTGGTTCCTTGGATGGAGGTGAGGGGTGAGGTGTAGTGGCAGGTGTAGCACTTACTGCGGTTGCAGGGAAAGGTGCCGGGGTTGGTAGGGCTAGTGGGGAGTGTGAAGCGGACGAGAGAGTCACGGACAGAGCGGTCCCTACGGAAGGCAGGTAAGGGTGGGGAGGGAAATATATCCTTGGTTGTGGGGTCAGATTGAAGTTGGCGGAAGTGGCAGAGAATGATACATTGAATCCAGAGGTTAGTGGGGTGATACATGAGGACAAGGGGGATTCTGTTTTTGTTTTTGTTGTGGGGAGGGGATGTGAGGGCAGAGGTGCGGGAAATGCAACAGATGTGGTCAAGAGCATTTTCGACCACTGAAGGGGGGAGGTTGCGGTCCTTGAAATAGGAGGACATCTGGGGTGTTCGGAAGTCGAGCGCCCCATCTTGGGAGCAGATACAGCGGAGGCAGAGGAGTTGGGAGGAAGGGATCACATTCTTGCAGGAAGATGGGTGAGAGGAGGTGTAGTCTAGGTAGCTGTGGGAGTCGGTTGGCTTGAAATAGATGTCGGTTTTGAGGCGGTCACCAGAGATGGAGACAGAGAGGTCCAGGAAGGAGAGAGAGGTATCAGAGATGGTCCAGGTGAACTTGAGGTTGGGGTGAAAGGTGTCAGTAAAGTTGATGAACTGTTCAAGCTCTTCGTGGGAGCATGAGGCAGTGGCGATACAGTCATTGACGTAGTGGAGGAAGAGGTGGGGGATGGGGCCAGTGTAGCTATGGAAGAGGGACTGTTCCACGTATCCTACAAAAAGGCAGGCATAGCTTGGGCCCATGTGGGCTCCCATGGCCACCCCTTAGTTTGTAGGAAATGGGAGGAGTTGAATGAGAAGTTGTTAAGGGTAAGGACGAGTTCGGTTAAGTGGATGAGGGTGCTGTTGGCGGGAGAGGAAGAAGCGGAGGGCTTATAGGCGACCTGCGTGGGGAATGCAACTGTACAGGAATTGGATGTCCATAGTGAAGATGAGGTGCTGGGGGCCAGGGAATTGGAAGTCTTGGAGGAGGTGGAGGGTGTGGGTGGTGTCCTGGACGTGGGTGGGGGGTTCCCGGACCAGGGGGGAAGAAAACGTATCATTCTCCGCCACTTCCACCACTTGCGATCTGACCCCACAACCATGGATATATTTCCCTCCCCGCCCCTATCTGCCTTCCGTAGGGACCGCTCTCTCTGCGACTCCCTCATCCGCTCCAAACTCCCCACTAGCCCCACCACCCCGGCACCATTCCCTGCAACCACAGGAAGTGCTACACCTGCCCCTACATCTCCCCCCTCACCTCCATCCAAGGAACCAAAAAAACCTTCCACATCAGACAGAGGTTCATCTGCAAATCCTAATGTGGTCTACTGCATCCGCTGCTCTCAATGTGGCCTCCTCAACATCGGTGAGACCCAGCGGAGGCTCGGAGACTCCCCAGAGCCTGTCAACTATCTGCAAGGCACAAGTCAGGAATGTGATTGGAATACTCCCCACTTGCCTGGATGAGTGCAGCCTCAACAACACTCAAGAAGCTTGACACCATCCAGGACAAAGCAGCCTGCTTGATTGGCACTACATCCACAAGTATCCATTCCCTCCACCACTGACATTCAGTAGCAACAGTGCGTACTATCTACAAGATGCACTGCAGAAATTCACCAAAGATCCTTAGACAGCACCTTCCAAACTGATGACCACTTCCAACTAGAATGACTAGGGCAGCAGATATATGACAACGACATGACCTTTAAGTTCCCCTCTAAGCCACTCACCAATCTGACTTGGAAATATATCAGTGTTCCTTCACTGTTGCTGGGTCAAAATCATGGAATTCCCTCCTTAATGGCATTGTGGATCCACCCATGGCAGGTGGACAGCAGCGGTTCAAGGCATTAGCTCATCACCGCCTTCTCAAGGGCAACTAGACATGGGCAATAAATACTGGGCAGCCAACAATGCCCAAATCCCAAAAAAAAATAACGGCTTGAATTTAGTTCACCATACTCCGTAAAACTCTCATCCTCCTGACTGTATACACATGAGGAATAAGTAATCATGCAAAACCCAATAAAATCTTAATTAATAAATCTATCACAAGTTCCCTCATTCCATTAGGTCTCAGGCACTCCTTCAGACTATATCAGATGTTATCACTCTGCCACCTCCCAATGACAGAAAGTAGCACTTTAAAGTGAGAGGACTGACAAATGGCTACCTCAGGCCAGGACAAGATTGGGGAAAAGAAACAAAAGCAGAGAATTGTGTTACCTATAAGTTGCAATTACACTAAACGACACAGATTTCTCATCCCTGTCCCCGTTACCTGCTTGACAAAAGTTGTATTTGTAAGGAGAGAATGCTTGTTTTGAGTTGAACTGAGCACTGAGTGGGGAAGTTTAGTTTGTATCTTCATTCACAAGCAACTTATCATCAGGTCAAAATTGAACGGTCAGAGATTGTTGTCCTATGACTCACTGACATATAAGGTTCTACTGCAAAAGCAAACAGTCTTTGAACATTGCGATTTACTTTGGGTCACATAGACCACATCAGTGGCCTCAAAAGTAGGAAAGTTCACTTGCTCTGATATTATCCTTGATATTCTGCATTTTTCCTCTTTCATACAGGTTCTTAAATCTGTGAAGTCCAACAGATTGGCCATAATAATCCAAGCTTACAACCATTTACTTTAATAGGCAGATAATTCTGGGCTGCTGCACACAGAAGCAGAATGCACTGACCAAATGCTTACTTACTAAAATTCAGTGCAATGTGTTGTTGTTGCACTGTATCAAATTACTTTTATTCCTTTATTAGTGCATATACTGACACTGGAAAAGAAAACAAATACAAAACCTACTGCATACATCAAATGATCTATGCTCAGCAGACATACTTACACTAGCACAGGTTTCCCCGATATCTTAGGATGCCTTATGACCTCTGCCACAATTTCTTTGGCTTCTTCTATTCGATCAACATCACTGGAGTCCACAACAAAAATAACACCAAAGGACTCAGAGTAATAGTTCTTCCAGATAGCGCGGATTCTTTTCCCTCCTCCCAAATCAAAGATGGTGATTTCAAACTTGTCCTGTTTTAGATCAATTCTTGAAAAACCCACTGTGGGAGCTAAATCTTCTAGAGACTCTACAAAAGAAAAGATTTAAAAAACAAAAGATGTATAAAGATACCTGTCGGGAGCACAGAGACTGAGGACTTAGGTGGATAGAAACTGGAAAACATTCAACTGCTACTAAAACTTTCCTCAACTTTTAAATCTATTTCTCAGGCACTGTGTAAACTTCAAATAGAATCTTACAATGGAAGAAAGAAACCACTGAATTTACATACAAAGATACCATATGTTAGGAGCAATGCTCAACCAATTAACAAGCAAAAATAGAGGAATACCGATTTGAAAACAAAAATACTGAACTTACTCCCCCATGCCTTCAATCAGTCTACCTGATATTATTTTCATCAAGATCTACGCATGTGACAGGAATCCCAGAAGCCCATTAACTGACACAAGCAATGCAGTAAAGTGACAACAGTTGCAAATTTCAACACAACAGATTCATTTTATGCTGAATGCATATATACTATAGCTGTAATGCATTCTTGCAAAAACAAGTCACAAATGGACTGTTTTCTAGATTTAAAGAATTTATTTTGGCACTTATGAATCACAGAAGCCAGCAGGAAATGACTACAGGTCTTGTAGTCTCAGTAGGATTACCAGGATTACAGCAGGGTTGAGTGCCATCAACAGTACGCATATTGTGGTCAAGACTCCTGTACCAACTAGATAGCTTCACGTAATATAAATGGTTTTATTCGCTTAAAATCCAACATGGATTTGAAACAGGTAGGTCATCTGATGAACCTATTTGATTCTTTTATTTAATAGAAAGACGACAATGGAACTGACAGCTAATTATTGACCTGGTTTGAAAACTGGTTGAGCAGAAGGAAATAGAGTAGCAATAGAGAGCAGATATTGTAATTGGCAGAGTGCCCCAAGTAGTGCCCCATGATAAGCTAAGTTACGGTCTCAACTATTCATTATATTTATTAATGACTTAAATAAATTAGGAAATCCAATATGTTAGATTTACCAATGATACCAAGGCAAGCATAATGTAATTAGTTAAGATGAAAGTGTAATGTTATAGACAGATAAATAAAATGAAAAGGCAAACATTCTGTAGCAACTGGATTTTACTGAAGGAAAATAGATCATTCACATGTGACCTAAAACAGATAAAATAAAGTAGCTTCTAAATAAGAAGAAAGCTAGACAAAAATGGAAGTCTAGTGGTTGAGGGAATAGTTGGACTATTTTCAGAGTGAAACTACCAGGAACAGTTCACAGCATGATGTGCTGAACATGGCAATATTCCTACAGTGCATTCAGCAAGTACAAACATTTGCTGATGTGGTACATTGCAAGATTGAGATCTTGTACCTGCAAAGTCAGTTTCATGCAGTCAAAAGCTCAACAGGGAAGCCTGCTATCCCATAAGATTTGTAAAATCATATGTCTTCTACCTGCATTTCTCTTTTTAGAGAGAACACAATAAATTCTCTGTTCAAATATACAGAGCATTTGGCAATTCTCCAACACAGCAATGAAGTTATTATGTGTATTGCCCATTTCAGAAGCCCACATGAAGAAATTCCGGAGCCACTGTCACCTTCACAGGTGGTGGCAGGGACATCCTCTCAGTTGTTAAACCGCAGGTCTGGTAACAGAAGGTGGCAGAGATTTGAAGAGAGAAGTTTATGCACACACTGCTCCTGGTTTAAGTGGAGGTAAGAGAAATGCTCCAGAAGATCTAAGGAGAAGAAAGCATCCTGCTGACAGCCCGTCTCATCATTTTTCCTCCTCTTCTCTCTTCAAGGAGTTGGTTCTCGTCGTTATTGACTCTGCTTCATCTTGCTCTTTTGCTGCAGCCATGGGGAATTGCAACTGCAGCATTCACAGTTGCGGTTCACAACAAAGAACTTCCCTATCTGCAGCACCATTCCCACTCAATTTTAACCAACTTCTTAAAATGCCATGCCCTTGCATGAACTCAAACAGAGCCTTGACAGAATAATCAGCAATTATCATGAAAGGGGTGAATGATCACTTTGAGTAGTACTAACTGGAGCTTCATTTCAGTTATTAAATTCAAGTTCAACAGCGAGAGGTTAAGAAAGGGCATTAGTTAGATTGGCAAGGCTGAAAATGGTAGCATTGGTGTGAAATCAGTGTCACGATCTGACCGCTTCACAATATGTGTGCTTCACAATCTCCTTACTGTTGTCTATACACATCAGCACAGACATCGTCTTGCTGGCAAAACAGCGGCCATTGTGCTAAAACTATGGATACAACAGATTCAAATTTTACAGGCATGTTTGTTACGAGCCTAGTTTTCTTAGTTGGGAAAAATGCCACACTACAGTACTTGAATGGTCTAATGTGAAAAGGAGTTTATATTTAGTTTTAAAGTTTCAAAAGCTACAAAATCTGTAATTTCCTATTGGACAAAATTTTATGTGAAATTCAATATATTTCACCATGTGCAGCTACCAGAGAGGTTTAAATAGAGCTAAATTAAAGTTTCAATGGATCCCCACAGATTTCTTACCTCCTTGAATTCCTTTCACAGTTGCAGTTTTCCCAGCATTATCCAACCCTACCATCACTAGAGTTATTTTCCTGTGAAAAGAGCATGGTTGTATTTAGACAAGATTAATTTGCCTATTTGCAATACTTTAGAAAAGCATGTTAGACCATGGGTGTCAGATATCATAGCATGAATAAAGCTGGAGCCATGCACACTTTCAATCATAAAATTAACAGAAATCACAATTTCCTGATTACAACACAACCATGCTGTAGCATCAGTGTGATCGCTGTTAAAATACTGGGTTGAGTATGTTACAAAGGAACAAAGTACAAGGAACTGACAATACATAAATTTAAGAGGGCAAAACCCGAAAATGATTTATCAATAACAATTACAGTCTTTATAAAAAATGCTGAGGTAAAGCTACCTGTCATCACCATAAAATTATACGTTGGACCGGTGCCTATGGAAACCATCATCAGCCAAAGAGTAGGGGCCCAGGAATACATCCTTGGCAAATTCAAATTCAAAGCATTGTGGAGACGGAGAGAAGAGAAAAAGAGCAGGAGAGAAAGAAGGTGGTGGGAGCACTGCAGGAGAGAAAAAATCATAAAGAGAAGGGCAACTGGTTTTGAAGATCCGCTGTAAAAATATAAGATGAATTCAAAGGTGAAGTCATGGAACATTTTTTAATTTAATGCCAAAGTGAATGAGGAAAATATCTTTGGGCCATGGAGTTCACAAGGATGGCGACAATCCAACCATCTCAGATGGTTCTCCTTCTCCCTGTTTCATTCAGCCCACCCCAGCTAGTTCCTGAACCTGAGGTAGGGCTTGTACATTTAATGGTAGGGCTTTGGGCAGTGTTGTAGAACAGTGAGGCCTAGGGGTGCAGGCATATATTCTTTGAAGTTTGCGTCACATACAGACAGGGTGGTTATAAAGGTGTTTGTCAGGCTTGCCTTCGTTGCTCAGAATCTGAGTGTAGGAGTTGGGAAGTCACGTTGAGGTTGTACAGGACGTTGGTGAGGCCTCTTCTCGAATACTATGTCCAGTTCTGGTTGCCCAGTCATAGGAAGGATACTATTAAGCTGGAAAGGGTTCAAAAGAGATTTACCAGGATGTTAGATAACAAGCATGGGGCTGGATGAACACAGCAGGCCAAGCAGCATCATAGGAGCAGGAAAACTTGACGTTTCGGGCCTAAACCCTTCATCAGAAATGGGGGAGGGGAAGAGGGTTCTGAAATAAATAGGGAGTGAGGGGGAGGCGGATAGAGGATGGATAGAGGAGAGGATAGGTGGAGAGGAGGCAGACAAGTCGAAGAGGCGGGGATGGAGCCAGTAAAGGTGAGTGTAGGTAGGGGGGTAGGGAGGAGATAGGTCAGTCTGGGGAGGACGGACAGGTCAAGGGGGCGGGATGATGTTAGTAGATAGGAGATGGGGGTGTGGCTTGAGGTGAGAGGGAAAACAGGTTAGGGAGGTGGAGATGAGCTGGGCTAGTTTTGGGATGCGGTTGGGGGAGGGGAGATTTTGAAGCTTGTGAAATCCACATTGATGCCATTGGGCTGCAGGGTTCCCAGGCTGAATATGATTTGCTGTTCCTGCGGCCTGCGGGTGGCATCACTGTGGCATTGCAGGAGGCCCATGATGGACATGTCATCTGAGGAATGGGAGGGGGAGTTGAAATGGTTCGCGACTGGGAGGTGCAGTTGTTTGTTGCGAACTGAGCGCAGGTGTTCTGCAAAGCGGTCCCCAAGCCTCCACTTGGTTTCCCCGATGTAGAGGATGCCACAACGGGTACTTTGTTGCGAACTGAGCGCAGGTGTTCTGTTTGTTGCGAACTGAGCGCAGGTGTTTGTTGCGAACTGAGCGCAGGTGTTTTTGTTGCGAACTGAGCACAGGTGTTTTTGGGCTCTCCTTCGATAGCTCAGCTGGTAGAGTGGACGACTGTAGCGTGTCACAAATCCATCATCCTCAAGTCACTGGTTCAATTCCAGCTTGTGAGAGTTTACAGGATGTTGACAGGTATGGAACGTTTGAGTTTTAAGGAGAGGATGGATAGGCTGGGACTTTCCTTACTGAAATATAGAAGGTTAAGAGGTGACCTTATACAAGTTAATAAAATAATGAGGGGTATGGATAGAGTTAATGGTAGTTGTCTTTCCCCTAGGATGGGGGATTTCAAGGCTGGGGGCATATTTTTAAGGTGAGAGGGCAGAGATTTAAAAAAGACATGAAGGGCAATTGTTTTTTTTACACAAAGAGTGGTTTGCATGTGGAATGAACTTCCTCAGGAAGCGGTGGATACGAGTACAATTACAACATTTAAAAAAGCATTTGGATAAGTACATGAATAGGATAGGTTTGGACGGGTATGGGCCAGGAGTAGGCAGGTGGGACTAGTTTAGTTTGGGATTATGTTCAGCATGGACTGGTTGGACCAAAGGGTCCGTTTCCATGTTGTATGACTCTATGACATATTATCGCTCCAGAGTAGTTTAGTTCTCTATATTAGTACTGGTACTAATGCCAAGTATCCCAATTCCAGGCTTTTTTTTTAACCTTTAGTACTAATATAAAGGACAACTGCTAAATTCAAATATTTATGTCGTGAATGTTTAAGGGTACAGATCAGTTAGGGAGGGTAGGAACTAAGTAAATCTGGACAGGTGGCTCTGTTAACTAATAGAGGTATTAACACAATTCAGAGGATGATACAAGGTCTGGAAGTAGAAGTGGCTCACTTAGAAATGAGAAATGATAATGCTAAGCGGTCACTTGTCAGTGTGGTGTACAGACCCCTTAACCTTAACCATACAACGGTAAGGAAAACTTGCTAAAGTGCCAAGGGCTGCTCTCTCATTGCAGAGAGACCACTGGTGGTGAGGGTCACACATCAGGTTTTGGGGTTTGGGGGGAGAAGGCAAGACCTTCAAGGTGACCTCAACCAATATGAGAATTGAACCCATGACGTTGGTGTTACTCTGCATTGCAAACCAGCCATCTAGGCTAATTGAGCTAACTGACTTAATAACTATATGGTAGGATGGAGTATAAAGGAAAAAATAATGGAGTTTGTCAGAAAGGTATGGTAACAATTATGGGTGCTTTTAATCTACATATAGACTACAAAAATCAGATGTGCAAAGAAAGCTTAGATGAGTTCATAGAATATTTTTGGGATTGTTTATTAGATAAGTACTTTCTGGAACCAGTAAGGCCTTGTATTGTGCAATGAAACAGGATAAATTAACGACCTCACAGTGATGGTGCTCCTAAGTAGCAGTGGTCTTACTCTGTTGAAACTTTACATTCAGTTTGAGGGGGAGAGGAGTGGGTCCAAGAATATTATTTTAAAATTAACTAAGGGAAATGAGATAATGAAAGCAGAGCTGGATAAAATGAACTTTCAAGTTAGATTAAGGTCTGGGTAATACAGATGCAGTGCGAAACTTAAGGGCAAACAAAGAATAGATACATTTCAACAAGGAATTCCAAGGAGGTGCGTTTGGGAACTAAAAATGTTAGTATCAAATAAAAGGAAAAAGCACATAATTCTACATAGATGGAATGACAGGTTAGAAGATTGGACAAAATATTTAAAAAAACAGAGATTGACTAAAATAGAATGTTTTCACTTTATTGCCCGGGGTTTGAAGTTTAAGAATAGGTAAATTTGGCAGTATAACTGTAAGAAGCCATAGTGAGGTCACACCTAGAATCCTGTGTGCCGTTTTACTCCTCTATTTAAGAAAGAATATTCTGGTATTGAGGATAGTTCAAAAGTATTTCATTAGGCTGGTGCCTGGGATGAATGGGTTGACTCACCAGGAATGGCAAAGTAGGTTTGGCTTTTATTCATTACAGCTGAGAAGACTGAGTGTGATCTTACTGAAAATACAAAATTCCAGGTAGTCTTGGCAGAGTAGATGTTGAGAAGATCTTTCCATAATTGGGAGAATCTAGAACTAGGGGGCATTGTTAAATAGAATAAGGAATATTTGTTTAAAATTGAGGTGCAAAGGAATTTCTTCTCCCAGAGACCTGCGAATGTCTAGAATTCTATATCTCAGAGCACTGGAGGTTAGATCACCGAAAATACTAAAAGAGGAGATAGATAGACTTCTGTAATATCAAGCAGTTGAGGGTTATGAAGAGCTAGCCCAAAAATGGATTTGAGGCCTGGACATATCATCCACAATCTTATGGAATGGTGGGGCAGGCTTGAGGGGCTGAATGAGCCGACGCTTGCTTCTATTTCTTATGATCTTACAATATTACAGGCATAGAATGATACAGCATAGAAACAGGTCCTTCAGTTCATCATGTCTGTGCTGACCAAGAAGAATCGAACTACACCAATCCGATTTACCTGTACTTCGTCCATAGGCTACTATGCCCGGGAATTTTAAGTGCTTATACAGATACTTCTTCAATGTTGTGAGAGTACCTGACTCTATCACACTCTCAGGCACCCTATGGGTGATTTTTTTTTTCTTTCAGATCTCTTCTAAACTACTTACTCCTCACTTTCAATTTATGCCCTCTGGTCTTAGACATGCCTGCCGTGGGGAAAAATTCTCATGAACTACTATATTTATGCCTCTCATAATTTTGTATACATCAATCAGATCTCCCCTTTGCTCCTCTACTCATAGAGTCATTGAGTCATACAGCGTGGAAATAGGCCATTTGGCCCAACTATTCCATGCCAACCAGTTTTCCTAAACTGAACAAATCCCATTTGCTTGCGTTTAACCCATATCCCTCCAAACCTTTCCTATCCACGTATCCTTGCAAATGTCTTTAACATATTCTAACATATTGGTGTCTACCACTTCCTTTGATAGTTTGTTCCATATACACCATCCTCTGAGTGAAAATGTTGCTTTTCAGGTCCCTTTTAAAACTTTCCCCTCTCACCTTAAACCTATGCCCTCTCAAACTAGAGACCCCAATGCTGAGGACAAGACCTTGTCCATTCATCTTATCTACATGCCTCATAATTTTATAAATCTCTATAAGGTCACCCCTCAGCCTCACACATTCAAGGGAAAAATGTCCCAGCCTATCCAGCCTTTCCTTATAACTGAAACCTTCCAGTCTCAGTAACATCATTGCAAATCTTTTTTACACCCTTCCAGCTTAATAATATCTTTCCTATAGCAGGACGACCAGAATTATACCCAGTACTCCAATGTGGCCTTATTAATGTCCTGTACATCCACAACATGACATCTCAAATCCCATACCCAGTGCACTGACCAATGAAGGCAGGCATACCAAACACCTTCTTCACCTCTCTGTCTACCTGTGACTCCACTTTCAAGGAACAATGCACTTGTATCTCTAGGTCTCTTTGTTCGGCAATACTACCCAGGGGCCTACTATTAACTGTATAAGTCTTGTCCTTGTTTGCTTTACCAAAATGCAACACTTCATCTTTATCTAAATTAAAGTCCATCTGCCATTCCTCGGCCCATTGGCTCATCTGATCAAGGTCCCATCGTACTGAGATAATCTTCTTCACCGTTCACTACACCACCTATTTTGGTATTGTTTCAGTGAGACCCCAATCTCATTAAAACCAAAAATGAAAAACACAAAATATGACAATCAGTCTGTGATACAAAGTCAGCTGTGATTGTAACATAAGCTTAAATTAACTGCCATATTTCCTGCTTATGACAATGTGCAGGCTTCAAAGAAAAACTTCATTGAATGTATAAAGTGCTTTAAGACATCTGAGGATCATGAAAAAGCTGGATGAATGCACATATTTCTTTCTATTAATCTTCTCTAGTGTCATAATTCTCAGATATCAGGATTCTTCTAATTCCGACCTCACCACCATCCCTAATTTTAAATCTCCTGACCATTGGCAGCCATGCTTTCAGCTTCCTGAGCCCTAAGCTTTGGAAGTCCCACACCAAACTTTACGCTCATTACTTTGTTTTCCTTCTTCAAGATGTTATTAAAATCTATATCCTTGACCAAGCTTTTGGTCATTTCGTAAATTGTTAATTATGCCAATAACTATCCCACCCTCTTTCAATAATTAAACCACAGACTACAGAAAGTTGGTTTCTCACCAAAACTGAAACACATCATTGTTAAACACTAAAGTGGAAGTACTGGAATTGGGTTTAGTTTCTAATCAAAAGTTGAACTTTTTAACTAATGTCTCCACCTGTCCAACACATTCCTTCTTAGTGATGGCGGGAGGTCGTCAAGATTTCCCTCGCTTCCTCCCAATCCACTTCTCCTCTAAAACATAATGGAATACATTAGTCTTTGCATCTTTTTAATAGTGTTCTCACAGAACAGTTCGATCCAAATTGAAAGGATTAAAGCTCAAAATTAGACTGGTGCATAAGACTATACAATTTGCTTAGTCTTGCTGAATTTGTAGAAATGACTTAGCCTAACAGTAAGTTATGGACAGAACAGCATGAGAATAAGTGGTGACTTAAGGGGGAATGGGTTTGCTGACAATTATAAGGTTAGATCAGCTAAGACATTGCTGTTTATGATAAGTTTCCATTCTTGATGAAAAGAGAACCAAACGGAGGAAGTGGAAAGTTCTGACGGTCACAGTAAATAGTGGACAGGATAGTTCAATGTCAGGGACAAGAGTCATGCGTGATTTATTTTTAAAATAACCATGTAAGTGCAGAACTGAGAGCATAAACAAGGGCACATCATCCAGAGATGTAATTATGGTCCATGAAGTAATGTTACTAAAATGGGATAAATACATTAGAGAGTGGTTGAATTGTTGAGACATTTTTGAGCAGTTTGAGGGTGCTTCCCCTGTATGCCTACTTTGACGTTGCAATAAAATGCTGCTCGATTTACTTTACAGCTGTCTTAGAGCAAGTCTTTAGACAGTCTGTACAACAAATGTCTGCCACAAAGTGGATCATGAAGGTCTATCGTCATATTTTGGAAAGCCAAAAGTGATAAAATTAGATGCAATACTGCAAGGATCAATCACGTGCGGACACATCAAAACCCATTTAATTTCAAAATAAAACTAGATTTAAATAACTCAAATGTATCAAGCTAACTAGTACACTGAATTTTCTTTATATTTTTCAGAAGCATGTGTTGTCTTGTAGGTGTAGCCCCTGGTGGACACCTGTGTCATCTGCAGCAATCACATCCTGTGAAAGAGTCTGTAGCTCGGGAACATCGACTCAGCTAACAAGCCGGAAGCCAAACTTCCGGATAGTGTAATACATCAAGGAGGGGGAAATTTACCTGGATTCATTGTTCCAGGAGGCAGTCACATCCCTCAGGCTAGGTTAGTGGTTCCCAAACTGTGAGTTGCAAAACCATTGAAATGGTCTCAAAGATGCATTTAGAGACAGAGATGTACAATATGGAAACGGACCCTTTGGTCCAACTTGTCCATGCCAACCAGATATCCTAAATAAATCTAGTCCCATTTACCAGCATTTGGCCCATATCCCTTTAAACCTTTCCTACTCATACACCCGTCCAGATGCCTTTTAACTGTTGTAATTGTACCAGCCTCCACCACTTCCTCTGGCAGCTCATTCCATACTTCTGCATGAAAATCTTGGTCCCTTTTAAATCTTTCCTCTCTCACCTTAAACTTATCCCCCACACTGGGGAAAAAGACCTTGGCTATTTACTCTGTCTATGCCCCTCATGATTTTATAAACCTCTTTAAGGTCACCCCTCAGTCTTCGGCACTGCAGGGAAAATAGCCCCAGCTTATTCAGCCTCTCCCTATAGCTCAAACCCTCCAACTGTGGAAACATCCTTGTAAATATTTTCTGAACTCTTTCAAGTTTCACAAGATCCTTCCTGTAGTAGGGTGGCAAGAATTGCACAGAGTGTTCCAAAAGTGGCCTAACCAATGTCCTGTACAGCTGCAACATGACCTCCCAACTCCTATATTCAATGCACTGACCAATGAAGGCAAGCATACCAAACGCGTTCTTCACTATCCTACCTACTTCTGACTCCACTTTCAAGGAACTATGAACCTGCACTCCAAGGTCTTTTGGTTTAGCAAAACTCCCCAGGACCTTACTATTAAGTGTATAAGTCCTGCACCAATTTGCGTTTCCAAACTGCAATCTCGAACTGCCTTGTTCCAGGCAAACGTAGTGACTGTGGAGAGATGGCTGTCCAGTCTGAGGTTGAGGCAGGACAGCAACAGATTTACTGGATCATTGGCACCGAACAGGAAGGGGGAACGATGAGCCTTAAAGGTTATTTAGCATGAAAAATCAGCAAATGTTTGCGCATTGATGTGGTCTGATCAGAAGTAGACAAGCACTAACCAATTGTGGGAGCAACCAGGAGCATATATAGCTAGGGGAGTTTATAGTGATTTTCAGAGACAATGACTTCAGTGTCCTAAGATTTAGGGCTTAAATGTTTTGCTCAGTCAATTTTGAATATTGAAGAAGCAGTCTAATAATTTAAAGCTGGAGGCAGGGTTTTGAGAGAATGCGGTAAAGTGGCACATGTGGAAACTAATAGTGTTAGGAAAGGAGGGGTGATGATGTAGTACAAAACCTTTGCTTGAAGATGGGCCTATGTGATCTGGTTGGCATGAATAGAGAAACACAAAGCAAATCCTACTAAAATTCCAGTTGCAGTTTTCACACCTTGATGTAGTAAAACGATAATTGCTTTGTGGAAAGAGACTGAGATGTTAATGGGATAACATCCCATTAATATTTATGCTCCTTATCTTCCTACACAGGGGTATGTGGAAACTGTCTTAAACTTCCTGCCTGAATAGGATTGGGTGGGAAACGTTTGTAAAGGTGTGAGACATCTGTAATTCTGTAAGGGGATGAAACTTCTGTAAGAGGGTGAAACTTCTGTAAAGGTATGAAACTTCTGCTTATACTGAAGTGGCCAGGTCATTTGTTCAAGCCAGACACTTTGGTGGTTTGAAATCATATTCTGTCACTTCGGCGACTTGAAAATGCATCCTGCCATTATCAGTCACTTTGTGAACGATCAATGCTGTATCCTGTTCTCTTTATGTTCCGAATGTAGTAATTATTTTTTCTGTATTAGCCAATTCATACATAGACTATAAAAAGCGGGGACTGTCCGCTGTTCAGGGAAAATCGCTTATGGAACTCAGCACTCTGTGCCGGGTTGTGTACAGCGATCCTCCACAGCTGTGCTTGCTTAATAATAAAGGATAGTGTTTTGTAGCCAGGTCAGTGTCTTGCTATTGCATCAAGTCCGTGAGGGTCTCCGAAAACGAACCTGACAGAGACATGTCGAGAAACAAAGAGAGAAAGAGACACAACACAGCTAGTACTTCGAATAACAACAAAAACTGTTTTCTACATAAGCAACTAAATTAGTGAGAGTTGGCTCTCTATTCAAAAAGATAGAACTGATAGGAGGTTTGGAGGTTTATGGAATCACAATGATCAGTTGGTTTGGGAAGTTGCAACCTGGCATGACAGAGACATACAAGCCTCCTGCTAATTTCGGAATGACTTGGGACTCTTGTAATTTTATATTACTGCCAGCAAAAGAACTACTGAATTACATTAATTAGTTAATCTAAAAGTAGTTCTAATTTGGTGTAATGGTTGCCTCTTAAGTATTATTTGATCAATGTTGATTTTAGTTGTTAGTTGCCGTAAAAGTCTTAAAACATTAAGTTTTTGTTTAGTTCATTTCTGTTGCTTGCTGGGAAATTCATCCTTTGTAATAAAAAATCTTATTTGTATCCATGGAGATCATAAAATTGTCTTACAAAAATTTAATAGAAGTGAAAAATTTAATAATTCTTAGAAAGTACTTTGTCAATACTGCAGACCAATTATTGGGAATTTCTATCATAATAGTCTCAGGTAATACTTAAATCATAGAAAAAGCCAAAAGTATTACACTTACAGGAATATTGAAAAAAATTTCTTAAAAAAATAGTAGATCAGGAAACTTCTGTGAAGAGAGAAACAGAGCTAATATTGCAGGTCAACTTAATTAGAAATGATTAAATCATACCTTACAGGTTCTTGCCAACGTTTTAGCCAGCTGCAGCAGTTAGCCATGAGACTAAACATCCCTTTTCAGAATGCGGAAAGCATCAGATTTCAGCAAATGCACAAACAACTGAGACGCAAACACCTGCAACAAAATCAAGAAAACCAAGAAGAATAAACATTTAAAATTAAAATTAAAATTAAATAAAATTTAAGACATTAGACTATTTACATAATGAGTCAGGAAATCTAAAACCTCCTTTCTTAGAAATTAGAGTCATAAAACACAGAAGAATTTTTCAACACATCAAGTCTATGCTGATCAATCTCCATTAATTCCATTTTCCAGCACTTGGCCCATAGCCTTGAATGTTACGACATTCCAAGAGCTCATCCATGTACATATAGAGTCATAGAATAATACAACATGGAAACAGACCCTTCAGTCTAACTTGTCCATGCCAACCAAATTTCCCAAACTAAACTGTCCCATTTGACTACATTTAGCCCATATCCCTCTAAACCTTTCCTATTCATGTACCTGTCGAAATGTCTTTTAGATGTTGTAATTGTACCTGCATCTACCACTTCCTTTAGCAATTCATTCCACATGCAAACCAACACTTGTGTGAAAAGGTTGCCCCTCGTGTCCCTTTTAAATTTTTCTCCTCTCACCTCAAAATTATGCCCTTAGTTTTGAACTCACCTACCCTAGAGAAAAGACCCTTCCTAGTCACCTTATCTACACCCCTTATGATTTTATATATCTCCATAAGGTCACTCCTCAAACTCCTATACTCAAGTGACAAAATTTCCAGCCTATCTAGTCTCTCCTTATAACTCAGACCCTCCAGTCTTAGTAACATCCTGATAAATCTTCTCTGCACCCTTTCCAGGTTACTAATATCCTTCCTATAGCAGGGTGACGAGAATTGTACACAGCACTCCAGAATTGGCCTCACCAACACCCTGTACAACTACAACATAATGTTCCAACTCCTATACTAAATGGTCTGAGCAATGAAGGCAAGCATGCCAAATGCCTTCTTTACTGCCCTGTCTACCTGTAAAGCAACTTTCAAGGAAATATGTACCTGCACCCCTAGGTCTCTCTGTTCAAAAACACTCTCCAGGGCACTACCGTTAACTGTGTAAGTCCTGTCCTTGTTTGACTTATCATTGCCCCAACTGATCAAAATCTCTTTTATAATCTTAGATGGCCTTCTTTACTGTCTGCCAAGCCACCAATTTTGGTGTCATCTGCAAACTTGCTAAATATGCTTCCTAAATTCACATCCAAATTATTTATACAAATGAAAACAACACTGATGCCAGTACCAAGCCCTATGGAACACCACTGGTCACAAGCCACTAGTCCAAAAAAAAACTGTCCACCACCACCCTCTGTCTCCTACCGTCTAGCCAATTTTGTACCCAATTGGCTAGCTCTCCCTGAATCCCACGTGATCTAACTTTACTAACCAGTTTACCATGCAGAACCTTGTCAAATGCCTTGCTAAGGTCTATGCAGACATCTACCACTCTGCCCTCATCTATCTTCATATTAACATCCTCGAAAAACTCAATCAAGTTAGTGAGACACGATTTCCCATGCACAAACCATGCTGACTATCTCTAATCAGTCCTTGCCTCTCCAAATGCATGTAAGTACTGTCTCTCAGAATCCCCAGTAACTTACCCACCACTGATGTCAGACACACCGGTCTATATTTCCCCGGCTTCTCCTTGCAGCCTTACTTTTTACAGGTTGTGACGTTTCCTGCCTCCTATGTAATCCCAGGCAGTACATTCCAGATTCCCACCACTTTGTGGAATAATTTTTTCCTGAAATCCCCTCTAATCTTCCTGCCCTGCACCTTAAAATTAAGCTACCCCATATGTCCCTCATCATCTAGTATACCTCAATCAAGACCGCCACCGCCAACCCAGCATTCTCTGCTCTAAAAATAAACGAGCCTATCTAGCCTGTCTTCATAGCTAAAATTCTCATTTTAAAGTGTTATTAGATTTCCTAAAAAGTTAATGTGAAGAAAATAAAGGAACAAATTGGAAGGGGGAAGAGGAAAGAGCAAGTGGAGACAGAGACAAGGTAAAGCAGTGTTAGCCTCAGTATTGGGGGGGGGCAGGGTGGTAGGGAGGTAGGGATGTAGGAGGTTAGAGTTTGGAGGGGGGGAATTAGTCTTCAATTTCCTTCTGCAAATTTGGCCCTATTACTGTATGCATGTGGAGGATAATTTTGTTTCAGTGGTGTTCGAGTATAGGGGAGAGATTATCAGCTTCCCTGTACCCAATGTCTGTTATATTACATTTAACTATCTGACTCCTTGTAATCCTTCAGTTGGACCTTGTTTAGCACAGCTAGTTTAAGTTACTCATTCTGCTACATTTATAAATTACTTTTATTCTTCAAGTTTCAACTTTTTCCTATTTTTTTTCTCAGTGGCTTCTCACTTCTTTCATACACTGTTTTACACTGTGCTTTACCCTACATAATGCTGAGCTCCAGGTATATTGTATTTTTCATGTTCACAGGCTGTCCCAAAACTTGACAACCAATAGTTTGTTTTCAAAGTGCCATCATGTTGCTGTGTAGCCAAATGCAGCTGAGTTGCAAAAAGTGGGCTTTTACGCACAAAATCATTAAACATGCAGACACAGTGGGACCTCCCTAGGCTTCTTCATCTTGTTTTATGGAATATTTTACATTCATGTAAACAAGGAAGTAAGCATGATTCATTTATTGTCCTCCAAAACAACAAATCTTACATTGAATTACTCCATAAATGTTTCTTATTCTTTTACAGGATGTGGACATTGCTTGCAAAACCAGCATTTATTACCCTTCCAAATTGCAAAAACAGCTGTTAAGAGTCAACCAGATTGTTGAAATCACATGTACACCATACCAGGTGAGCATGGCAGTTTCCTTTCTTAAAGGACATTAGTGAACCAGATAGGATTTTTCCATTAATGGGCAGGGAGCAGAGGGATACAGATCCTTGGAAAATAGGCGACAGGTTTAGATAGAGGATCTGGATCTGTGCAGGCTTGTAGGGTCGAAGGGCCTGACCCTGTGCTGTAATTTTCTTTGTTCTTTGTTCTAACAACCAGCAATAGATTCATGGTCATCACGTGACTCTTATTTCCAGATTACTATTGAATTTAAATTCCACCATCTGCCATGGTGGAATTTGAACTCAGGTCCCCAGAATATTACCTGGATCGCTGGACTAATAGTCTAGTGATAATACCACAAGGCTGTCACCTCTTCTATTATGTTAGGTAAGGCTAGATAGCTTTCCAACCCCAAAGAACAAATGTACAGTTTTCATCATATTTTTCTGACTGTATGATACTCTAGAACTATAAAGAAGTATGACTTAAGGTATATTTGAAAATGTGGACAATGGAAGAAAATACAGGACTGCAATAAATTTTGAAAGGACTTAATGTTTTTCAATACAAAAATGGAATGTAATTCCAAATTGAGCACTATATTTCAGAAACAGTACAATAGATACTGAATCAAAAGTATCAACGTTTTTCACGACTGAAGAAGAGATTTACCAGGATGTTGTCTGAGATGGACAGTATTAGTTATGAAGACAGAGTGAATAGCCTGGAGTCAGAGGAGACTGACAGGGGAGACGATAAAGATCGATAAAATTATGAGGGATATTGACAAGTTAGATGGGAAGTATCTTTTCTTTTTGGTGGAGGGATCAATGACTGGGGGCGTAGATTTAAGGTAAGAGGCAGGAGATTTATAGGGGTGTAAAAAATCTGGAACTCACTGCCTATAGGGTGGTAGATGCAGAAACCCTCATAACATTGAAGGAGGATCCAGATGTATACTTGCGATGCCAAGACACACAAGGCTATGGGCCAAGTGCTGGAAAATGAGAGCAGAGGAGTTAGTTGGCTGTTTTGACCAGCACAAACTTGATGGGCTGAAAGGCGTTTTCCCAGGCTAAGATATCTACACTGCTATGCCTATGGCTCTATTTTACTCAGCCATCAGTTAACAGTTGTGAAACATTGTGGGAATTAAGAAAGTGATACCTTTCCTACCCCTATAATAAAGGACTACACAAGTCCTGACTGCACATGAGAAACAGCATTTATATAATTCCTTTAACATAGTAAAACATCTCAAGGTGCTTCATAGAAGAGTTATTAAAATCTGACATTAACCACACTAAAAACAGTCACGATTTCATCTATCAGATTTCATGGTCTCAGGAGAGCCAAAGGGCTTTATAGTCAATGCATACTTTTTGCAGTATAAATACTAATGTAAAGTAGGAAAATGTTACAGCCAATTTGGACAAAGCGGTGGTATAATAACCAGTCTATTTTACTGTTTCAGAGATAGTAGGAACTGCAGATGCTGGAGAATCTGAGATAACAAGGTGTAGGGCTGGATGAACACAGCAGGCCAAGCAGCATCATAGGAGCAGGAAAGCTGACATTTCGAGCCTAGACCCTTCTTCAGAAATGGGGAAGGGGAAGGGGGTTCTGAAATAAATAGGGAGAGAGGGGGAGGCGGATAGAAGATGGATAGAGGAGAAGATACGTGGAGAGGAGACAGACCGGTCAAAGAGTTGGGGATGGAGCCAGTAAAGGTGAGTGTAGGTGGGGAGGTAGGGAGGAGATAGGTCAGTCTAGGGAGGATGGACAGGTCAAGGGGGCGGGACGAGGTTAGTAGGTAGGAGATGGGAGCGGGGCTTGAGGTGGGAGGAGGGGATAGGTGGGAGGAAGGACCGATTAGGGAGGCAGTGATGAGCTGGGCTGGTTTTGGGATGGGGTAGGGGGAGGGGAGATTTTGAAGCTTGTGAAGTCCACATGGATACCATTGGGCTGCAGGGTTCCCAAGCGGAACATGAGTTGCTGTTTCTGCAACCTTCAGATAGCATCGTTGTGGCACAGCAGGAGGCCCAGGATGGACATGTCGTGTGAGGAATGGGAAGGGGAGTTGAAATGGTTCATGACTGGGAGGTGCAGTTGTTTAGTGCGAACTGAGCGTAGGTGTTCTGCAAAGCGGTCCGCAAGCCTCCGCTTGGTTTCCCCGATGTAGAGGAGGCCACAATGGGAACAGCGGATGCAGTATACCACATTAGCAGATGTGCAGGTGAACATCTGCTTGATGTGGAAAGTCTTCTTGGGGCCTGGGATGGGGGTGAAGGGGGAGGTGTAGGGGCAGATGGAGCACTTCCTGTGGTTGCAGGGAAAAGTGCCAGGTGTGGTGGGGCTGGAGAGGAGTGTGAGAGGACAAGGGAGTCACGGAGAGCGTGGTCCCTCTGGAAGGCAGATAAGGGTGGGGAGGGGAAAAAATGTCT
>JAHRHZ010000032.1:13406507-13443767 GCA_024137785.1 Ginglymostoma cirratum
GAGTGAGGGTGTGTGAGTGAGGGCATGAGAGAGTGAGGGTGTGTGAATGAGGGGGCAGAAGAGAGTGAGGTGGCGGGAGAGGGTGAGTGTGTGTGTGAGGGTGGGGAGTGAGTGAGCGTGTGTGAGTGTGGAGGGGTGAGAGTGCGCGTTTGTGAGTGACGAGTGGGGGAGACAGTGAGGGTGTGTGAGCGAGGGGGGGAGAGGGTGAGGTTGTGTGAGTGAGGGGGTGAGGGGTGGGAGACCGTGTGTGTCAGAGTGAGGGTGGGGAGAGAGTGAGCATGTGTGAGGGACGTGGTGGGGAGAGATTGAGCATGTGTGAGTGACAGGTGGGGAGATTGAGCGTGTGTGAGTGAGGGGGCGGGGAGAGAGTGTGAGTGTGACGGGTGAAGAGAGTGTGTGTGTGTGCGGGGAAGAGCGCACGTGTGAGAGAGCAGGAGCAAGCGTGCGTGTAGGGGGGGAGAGCACCCATGTGAAAGAAGGGGGGAGAGCACGCATGTGAGGGATGTTGAGCGTGTGTGTGTGTGGGGGCGTGGAGAGCGTGTGTGAGAGAGGGGGTGAGAGTGTGTGTGTGGGGTGTGGAGAGCGTGCGTGTGTGTATGCGGGGGTGAGCGTGTGTGTGGGGTGGGAGAGCGTGTCAGTGTGGGGTGGGAGAGTATGTGAGTGGGGGTTGGGAGAGTGAATGTGTGTCAGAGGGAAGAGTGAATGTGTGTCGGAGGGCAAAGTAAATGTGTGTCGGATGGCAGAGCGCGTGTGTGTTGGGTGGGAGAGCGCATGGGTGTGGAGTGGGAGAGCGTGTGTGCGTGGGGTGGGAGAGCGAATGTGTGTCAGAGGGCAGAGCGAATGTGTTTCGGAGGGCAGAGCGCGTGTGTGTCGGAAGGCAGAGCGCGTGTGTGTGGGGTGGGAGAGCATGTGTGTGTGCGTGGGGTGGGAGAGCAAATGTGTGTCAGAGGGCAGAGCAAATGTGTGTCGGAGGGCAGAGCGCGTGTGTGTCGGAGGGCAGAGCGCGTGTGTGTGGGGTTGCGAGAGCGTGTGCGCATGTGGGACGGAGCGCGTGTGCGTGTGTGTGAGGGGGGAAAGTGTGTGTGCGAGTGGGGAAAAGCGTGTGTACATTTGTGTGAAGGGGGGAGAGCGTGTGTGCATTTGTGTGAGCGTGGGAGAGCCATTGTGTGTGTGTGTGTGTGGGGGGGTGGGGATGACTCTCTCCCTCACACACACACACACACTCTCTCTCTGTCCCCTCTCTCTCCCTCGCCCCTCTCTCTCCCCCCTCTCTCTCTCTCCCCCCCTCTGTCTCTCCCCTCTCACTCTCGATCTGTCTCTGACACACATACATACACTCACATACACGTGAATCAATAGGGTGAATTTATATTTGCAGATGCATTTTATTTTGTTCAAAAAGCACAAAATTTATAGACAGTCAGTCAATATGGTGTTTTATAAATTCCTACTTTAGAAGTAAAACCAGCCTGACTCCAAACTAAAACACAAACAGATTCTAAACAAGGTCAAACACACACACACACACTTTCTTAACCTGCATTGTCTGACCTAAAATATCCCCCCTTCTTCACATTGATAAAACCTTTAGTTCTCTTTGGGCTGTTACTTGAAAGGAATTTGGAGATTTACATATACATATTAATCAATTAAAACCTTCCAACTGATTAAAGATTTAACAGCACCTTAGGTTTGTTTAGTACATCCTCATCAATGGTGTGAACCTTTGATGTTTTACTTATAAATTCTGTGTCTGATACCACCTCACTAACACCTGAAGAAGGATTGAGGCTCCAAAAGCTTATTGGGAAAGTAAATTGAAATGAAGAGGTAAGAAATTTACAAATTGATTTGGAGGGTTTGGTGAATGGCCCAGAACTCAATGCTCAACCTATCGGTTTAGGCAAAATGTTGCAGCTAAAATGCATGCCTGATCCAAGCATTAGGCCTCTTACAGTTTCAAGTATGGCAGGAATTATCCTTTTTAGGCCTCCTGCACAATTTTTTTCTGATTGAAAGCGGTGTTCTAAGTCACTAAATAATATAGGAATTGACTCGTATAATTTCCTCAATATTTTATTTGCTGTCGTCTCAAATACATCAGCAAGCAATAAGAAAAATAATTCACAAAATTATTCTTGTTTAATTTGCCATTATTGCTTCCTTGAAAAACAAATTGAGAACCTAAGGTCAGCAGGCAAGGAAAAATGGAATAACCACCTGTAAATGTCCTGTGCGGACAAGGTGTACTCTAAGATTTTGAAATCTGACATGGATCCCAATCACCATGATTATGATGTCAAAATATAACTTATGCAAACCCTCTTTGCTTTTAGATTTTTCTTTGCTTAAAAATTAAGCATGTTGTAAACAGGATGCATAGGCTAATCTGAACCATTACATCTCCAATGGAGGTTCACAATTATGCTGGCAGATTATTGTAAAAGCATAGCTGGTTCATTAACTCTCTTTAAAGTGATGGAATCAGCCATCTTTTGTCTGATTTGGCCCCGTAAGTGACTTCAGTTCTACACCAGTGTGGAAAACTTTTAACTGCCCTCTAAAATGGGCTCAGAAGGCACTCTAGGAAGCAGCAACATATTCTGCCATTGCTAACAATGCCAACCTCCTGAGAATGGATGTAACAGATTCAGGACAGTGAGTAACCTCAGAAGAAGACAGGGGAATTATAGAACCCAGGAAATAGGTTTCTCAGTAATATGTTACAAAATGGCTTATGCATAGGATTGTGGAAGACTGTCTTCTTAACATCCAAGTTGGTACTTATTATGTATCCTGGCAGAATGCACAAACTAGGGGTGGGTACTATTTAATGTTATTTTTATTTTGTTGGGCTAATATTTTGAATGCACGTTCCTCACAGGGAGCACTGCTTACCACATTTGGAAATCACAGGTAGGCTAATGTCCCATGATTTTCCATCTTGCACATGCAAATCACTGTATAAAAATAAAGTATTTGAACCTATGGCACATGGCCTGCAGTGATTCAAGAAGGCAGCTCACAACCACCTTCTCAAGGGCAACTAGGGCAGACAATAAAGGCTGGCCAACCAGTGACACAAAGGTCCCACAAGTGAATAAAGAAAGGCCTTAATATTAAAAACTTGAATGTCGCTCTTCTTTTGTGTCAAAACAAGTAAAAAAAGCTAGAAGCAAGCAAACAATATTTTAGTTATTTATGTCAAAAAAGGAACAGTTTATCTCTCCTGCACTGCATTGTATGTATATTCCAATTGGCCAATTTATAGAAGTCTCACATTTTAGCTTACCTAATAAAACGTGACAAAACACGATCACATGAATAGCCATGACATTATGTAAATCAGCACATGAAATTAAAGCCACCATATATTTATTGAAGTAAATTCAAAACAGTTCAAAGATGTATTTCCAGCATTTAATCAATTTAACTTTAATCAAATTTACATTTCTGTAGTAAATATATTTTCAATGGTATTGATACTATACATTAACATATAAACATAACACTTCTTTGCTCATTATGTTACATGAGGTTCAACCACTTAAAATTGATGGATATTAAAATAATTTTTAAAAATATATTATATGAATGGTGTAACCCTTTGTTTTTGCAAATAGCAAAGTGCAATGTATAATTTGAACCAATTTATAATCTTGCCAGGGAATGTTATCAATGTATGGCTGTAGTCTTGTTTTTTTATTTGTAATCCTAGTTTTAGGTTAAATTGCTTGTAGTTAGAAGTTAAAAGTAGAAAGTCCCCCTGAGTTGTCGGCTAATCTACGACTGTCAAGGGAATTTAACTGCAATAAATCCAAAAAATATATAATGAATTACCTATCAGAAAATGAGTAAATTCAAGATCAAGAAACCAAAATGCAGTAAATTAACGCCATAACTTAATAAGCAACCTGTGAAAGCACATGACTGTGGTTATGTGTGGGATACCCATTACCCTAAGGAGCCCCTGCAGAGTTAAAAATTTTTATGATCTCACCAGGTCACAAAGAACAAGCCTTTCACTCTGAAATTGTTAACCTCACTCTGGTCAGAAGGTACAGGTTCAACTCCCCCTGAAAATTAATTTGTATAGTTATTCAACCATGAGGTGCATGCTCTGAAGTGTTTAAAGGATGACACAATTGTTCAGAGGGAAAACTGTAAAATTTGACTTAAAAAAAGGAAGAGAGAATGCCCAATACAGGCCCTAAAGCTCCAAAAGATTTTCATGCCTTCCAGTGCAGATCCCGTCAGAAATGCATGATTCTGCCACTATTGCTACTCAGCCACCTCTTTTTGAAACTGAGCAAATTTGACAGGATATTTGATATTAAATTCATTCTTTAAAGAGTCAAATATGTAATCTGTAGTTGGTAATTCTGCTTCCAAATGTTATAGCTGTAGTAATTAGTAAACTTGGCACCATTAAACTATTAAAGAATTTACGGTACAATACCCCTCTGTGTCAATCCCTAATTTTCCCTGAATGGCAAGTCCCAGACTGCAACTTAAATTAGTAATCAAGGATGCTTAATTATGTGGAGTAAACACATCAGCACATCAGGTTGTTGGTTCTAACTGACAGACCAGGATCATATCGTTCTGGCAGAGCTAATATCCTTCTGATAATTTCTTTGGCTTTCAAAGGTAAGGAATTCACTACCTTTCTGTAGCAATGGTTGAGAGTTCCTTAATCCCTAGTAGCAGCTGATAGGTAGGTTAGATGGAAGTCATTGACCAGTGTGGCAATTCCACAGTCTATCCCAGCACCACCCCCCAAATGTGACCACTTCACTGATATATCACTGAAGATGCATCCATAGTAAAGGATTAGGTTGAAGAAACAATGCACAATCCAGTTGATGGAATTAGTTTGAACTACAAACGTAGCCACAAACAACCCACCTGATCTCTGTCCTGAATTAGAGTTTCAGGACAAACTAAAAAGGGAAGCTGAAGTTAGCTGACCAATCAAAATTAACTGGAAGACTGCTAAAAATTGCACTTTTGTTTAAAAATAGAGCGAGGGGTGGACTGAATAATTACAGGCCAGTTAGTCTAACATCAGTTTTGTGCAAATTGGTGGAGATAGAGAGGCAGGACAATCTGCCAGCTAGGCATGAAATAATCAAGAGTTGTTGGCATGAATTTCATGGGAAGATCATGCCTGATTAAATTGATTGAATTTTTTTTAGGACGTAACAAAGAAGATTGTTGGCGGTCATGCAGTTGATGTGGTATACTGGGATTTTAGTAAGGCTTTCAACAGGGTTCCACATAGCACAGAATAAAAGTAATGGGAATGTGGCAAACTTGATATAAAATTGGTTCAGTGACGGGAAGCAATAGATAATTGCTGACCAGTGTTTTTGCAACATGAAGGCTGTTTCCAGTGAGGTTTTTCAGGGTACAGTATTAGGTCTCCCTGCGTTTTGAGGTACATATTAATGATTTAGACTGAAATATAGCAGCATGATCAAGATGTTTGCAGACGACAGAAAAATTGGTCACATGGTTGATAGCAAAGAGGGAAGCTTAGGTTATAAGATATAAACAATGTAACAAATGGAATTCAACCTGAAGAAGTAAAAGGTAATGCATTTGTGTAAAACGAACCAGGCAAAGGAAGATGTAGAGGAACCACAGAGTGAATTTCCACAGATTCCCAAAAGTAGTAGAACAGATCAGTAATGTGGTTAAAAAATACATATTGAATACGTTTCTTTATTAGCCAAGGCATAGAATGAAGGTTATGCTGGAGCTATTTAAAACACTTGAGTACTGCATATAGTTCTGGTCAGCTTGTTCTGAAAAGGGCAGAGGGTACTGAAGGGATTTACAAGGATGTTTCCAGGACTGGAAAAGTGCAGCTATGAGGAAGGATTGGATATGCTGAGGTTGTTTTTCTTGGAATAGGCAAGGCTTAGGGGAGACTCAGCGGTGGTGCACAAGGTTGAAAACAGCTGGGACGAAGTGGATGGGAAGTGCTTTGTAACGTTAGCAAACCAGCCAGCGACAAAGGGGAGGCGGGGGGGGGCGCCCGCGGGAGTTGGTTAGGCGGTGCATAGACTGAAAGTGACTGGTAGAAGGATTGGGAGGAGATGACATTTTGTTTCACCTAGCTGGTGGAGTCTGAAACTCATGGCCTGAAAAGTTTGTAGAGGCAGGTCCCCTTGACTCATTTAAAAGGTATCCAGATTTGCAGCTGAAGTTCTGTTACATCAAGGGTCACAGCCCAAGCACTAGAAAATGGGATTAGACTGGTTAGCTTGATTTTTTTCAGTAGGTGCAGACACAATAAACAGAATGGACTCTTTCTGAGATATATATTTTTCTATATTTCTGCATATAAAGTTCTGAAGAGATGTGCAGGGGTACAGTTTAGGGACATGGAATGGGGAAGCATGTGCATAGCTCCTTAGGAAGGCCAGCATAGACACATTGCGTCAAAATGCCCTCTACTGTGCTGTAATGATTCTATAAATATTTTGCACCAAATGATTATCTTCATGTGGAGTTGCCGGTGTTGGACTGAGGTGGAAAAATGAGAAGTCACAGGATACCAGGTTATAGTCCAACAGGTTTATTTGAAATCACAAGCTTTCAGGGCATTGCTCCTTCGTTAGCTGAAGGAAATAAACCTGTTGGACTATAACCTGGTGTCGTGTGACTTCTAATTTCATTACATTTAGGGTGTACACATCAGATGACTTTTCATAAAAAGTGTGCAACGCTGCCCTTGTCTAAAAACGGATCTGGCTGGTGAGTTATTTCCTTTCTTTTGTTTTTTTGCGGATTTAAGGTCAGTGCTTGCTGTGTGCAATCATGATTTAGGATACTGTAACTAACAGGAAAATAGCCAGCTTCCCCTTTGAGGTGTGACAAAGGTTGGTGGGAATTCCAAAGAAAATTCAAACTGACATTACCAACCTGTACCAGTTCCTTCACTTTGACAGGATCAAGACTGAAGCAAGTTAATCCTCAGACTACAATAATTATTTGTTTCCTTGAACACGACAAATTTGTAATTTTTTAATTCCTACATGCAATACTGAGAAACACTGGTTGTGAAACATATTAGGCTCAAAAATATTGTTAAGGAATAACATTGTGTGATTAACCCACACCTATTGCTTCTGAAACAGGTAAAATGTAAATGTGATGCTATTAACTGATTTAAGTGATTTCTGAATGTAGCCAGTGTTAAGCATGCTTTTGAATGGCTGCATGCCTGAGTGCAGGAGCAAAGTCAGGTGTCACTGAGGCCATGGTCAGCAATGGGGCTGAAACCATGTAAAGATGACAGTATCCTCAAACTTCATCTTCCTTCTCACACTCAACTTCCTCCTTGTCCACCAATCACTAATTATTTGAAAGTTGCAGATGACGTAGGCATGCAATACTGTTGCCCCACAAAAGCAGACCGTTGTGGCTCTCTCTATTCAGAAACACAGAAGCTATCATTTGATCAATCAGTGGTGAAAAAGGAGAGAGTGAGAGCAAAGAAGAGCAGGAAGAAAGTGAAAGTAGGGAGCTGTGAGGATGGAACAATGTCACACATTCCCACAATTGCCGTTGTCAGCTCAACAACGATCCCAGTGCACACTTTCAGGGCAGCACAGGGGTGGAATCTTTATGTGGTGAGACATCAGACACAAACGGCCTGGGCAGTATAAAGTGCCAGCTCTCAAAGGACAAAGCTGTTCTGGAGCTTACTGCAGAAATTTTAATTGAGGATGTCAGTGGGGTAGCCTACAGCAAAGGGATGCTCAATGAACTGACGCACCTGCGAGAAAGCCTGTGGTCATGTCCGAGAGCAGGGAGTTGTGTCAGGTCTTTGTAGAACTTGTACCATCTTTTCCATCAAGGAAATGGTTACTAACCCTATTAGAACACTTGCAGAGCCCAGTAAGTTGGATGATGTTTCAGCTTCCTTTGCAGAGCCAACACAAAGCACCCAACCTCTGAGTACCATGGTGAAAGCTCAAGACGGAAGTCCCCAAAACACAGATACGAATGCTCAAAAGGCATGGTAGGGTTTCACAGTATTCTGGGTGTCTGTTCTCTAACTCATTGCTTTCATTATTGACAAGCTACAATGTAAAAGTGCCAGTGGTTCCTTGGAGCTTGAAACTGCTGTCTTCTCTTTGTCCTCTGTCCAATGCCATACCATCACTCCCTTTGTTGTTGCCAGTCAGTTAGCCAATCCATGCTTCTGCACCAATGTTGAACTGCTATTGTCATAAGTTGGGTCATCCAGGGCCAAATCTCTGAAATCAGGGCAAAATTCTTCACCATGTGCCAAACTACTGTATGCACGTTGACTTCAGCAACATTAAATAACAGTATAATTCACTAAACACTTCTTCTGATTAAGTACCAACCACTAAAAACTAATAAGCAACTTTGCTGATGATTTCTTTAAATTTTGTTATTTTTATTCATTTGTGTAGTGTAAGTATTGCTTAGAAGGCTAGCATTTATTGCCTATTGCTAACATATTTGATGGGAGCTTCTACCCATTGCTCAACACACATTCAGCATTGCTATGTTAAGACAGGGTGTTGTCTGGAATGTTCAGGTCAAAATGCCACAATTGATGCCAAATTTTCCTTACATGTTGGCTTGCAATGCTGTCTGCCTTCATTCCATAATTTTGATGCATACCCATTGGGCCCACACAAATTGTCTTACCAAAATGATGTTCAGTGTAACTAGCAACAGAACAAATGGTGCTCATCTTATGAGAAATAGAGTTCCTGCGGAAAAATCATTTAGCTGGTCATAATTTGTCAAATGAACTTCTGTTGGAACTGCTGCAAATCCACATAATGCTTTATATGTACTGGTTTCTAAATGGAATTTAGGTTTTTCACATTTGGCCTGGAATAAGAGATAAAATAAATCCTATACTACGTGTTGCCATTCCACCAAAACAGTTGAGAATCAGTCTGGGCATGTACATTCTTTGACATCAGATATGTCAATTTGCATCAGGGAATAAGTGGGCACCATTGGGATTGCGGATTAAATGAGGACTGGGGAGGATTAGACCAAACTGCAGCCTGGATCAATGAGCAAAGAGCCAGTGCTTTCAAATTGTAAATCAGGAAGAAGGAAAGGTAAAACACAATCAAGGAATGTCAAGAAGTGAATGCAAGCAGGCACTCGAATATCCAGCACCATAGGCCTGAGGGTCCCAAGCAGTGACACAAGAACTGCTAGCATCATTCAAACCAGGTATCTTCCTACTACCACCATAAGCTGGCCCAATGATACTAATAGACATTATTAGTGAGAGATCTGGCTGCATGGCCAGGACCACAATACATAATTCTAAACTATTACATTGCATAGTTATTACAACAGTCCTATACCTGCAGTACTTTCATTTACTGTCAACTTTAGAAGAAACTGCAGATTTTTTCCCTTCTAAAAAATGGGTTAAGCTTTGTTGTCAATATCATCACCATTGCAGTTCCATTAACGAAGTAAAATCAAAATATCTGATTAAAATTAATTCCCACAGATTCACACTGGATTGAGGCTGCTTAGCTGGGAGACAATGACATAGTAGTATTGTCACTGACTTACTAATCATAGAGCCAATGCTTACAGGTTCAAATCCCACCACAGAAGCTGGTGGGATTTAAGTTCAATCAATAAAACTGGAATTGAAGCCAATCTTAGTAATTGTGACAATGAAACTTCAAACAATTGCCATGAAAATGTACCACCTATACCTTAATGTATTTTAGTAAAGGAAATCTGCCATCCTTATTGGGTCTGGGCTGCATACAATTCCAGACCTACAGTAACGTGGGCAGGATTTTCCCAAAATGTGGCTGAGTGCTAATTTCAGGGAATTTCATTGAGAGTTTCCCTCTAATGACGGTTATTATCTTCTCAGTGTTACCTCACTCTAACTCCACCACTACACATATTCCACCTAGTCTAATGATTGGTGCCTGTTCCTACATGCAAAGCAACCTAGCATCAGAGGGGTCAGTGAGCTCCCGTGCTGAAATACAAGATTGTACTATGTGAGTCTGAACCGTGCCATGATGATGTGGTGAGACTGGTCCTTTGCAGATATCAGGTTCTGTGGACAGAGGGTGCAGGCGGGTCACTGCCCTTGGAACATGTCTCAAGATGTTGAGGAATACTGGTTGAGATGGATGCTCAGAGAAGATCCAGTCAACACCTGTTGTCAGGTACCTGCTCAGACTTTCATGGCATGAATTGGTACATGTAGTTTCTCTCCAATAACTGGGAAGATAGCAACCTGCATTTTTTTTAACCATCACTAATAGCAACTTGCTATGAAAAAAGTGAGATTAGATAAGAATAAGATGCTAAAGCATGCAAAAAGTTCCCTTGATGCTGTAATAATGAGACTCTGCTCTAGCCGTTGAAACCTTAAGTAGAAAATTGGATTTTAATTTCTTTACATTGAGAATCTAATTATTTTTCATTTTGTCATATTTTCCACGTGTCTCACCATTGTCCACATCATTCAAAGGCTGGAAAATTCACCCCATGGTTAACTTTGAAAAGGCCAGATTAGCCACTGAGTTCAAGGACAATTCGAGATGCGCCACAAATGCTGGCCTTGCCAGACATGCCTACAGCCTGTGAAAAACAAGAAAAATCTCACTACATAGTAGGGATAAACTCTCAACTGAGACAGATCAACCTATGGGAGAGTCTTTAGCTTATCCAAAAGGAGTAAAATAGGTTTTGGTGGTCAGGAGGCAAGTTCTTTCCCACAGAGTTCCCAGCCTCTGACCTGCTGTTTGTGCAGGTTGGTGCAATTAGGTTCTGGTCAATGGTGACCTCCAAAATGTTGATGGTAGAGAATTGAACAATGGTAACAACATTGAATGTGAAGGGGAGATGATTGGATTCTTTGTTGTTACAGATGATAATTACTTGATACTTGTTTAGCACAAATATCATTTGACAGTTTTCAGACCAAGTCTGTATATTGTCCAAGTTTTGCTTCATGTGGGCATGAACTGCTTCATTATCTGAGGAGTTACAAAGATCATCAGCAAATATTCTCAATTCTGACTTTATGATAGAGTGAAGGTCATTGACAAAGCAGCTGAAAATGGTTGTCACAGGTCATTGAGAAATTCCTACAGTGATGTCTGGGCTAAGATAATTGTCCTCTAACATTCAAAATCATATTTCTTTGTTGTACGTGTGACTCCAACCAGTGCAAGTTCTCCGTCCACTCCTTGATGTAATAATTAGTCAAATGCTACTTTGATGTCAAGGGTAGTCACTCATCTCGTCTCTGGAATTCCTATTTTTTATTCATGCTTGAATCAAGGCTGTGATAGGTACATAAGCTGCATGGTCCTGATTTGGCAGTCAGTGTGCTGATAGAGACTCCTGTTTTACTAGAAATTTAAATTTCTTGCAACTAAAAAGGTTCCCTACTGCCTCTCAGAAAATGTTTGGTATTTTAAATACTGGTAGAAGTTTAACATGAAAAACATATATTACAGTGTCAATTTTTGGCTACTTTTACTTGAGATTTAAATGGCCTTAGATGGTATCATAGATATTTTCTAATTAATCTGCTTAGAGATATTATTACACACCACTGGAGCAGGTGGGACTTGAACCCTGCCTTTTGGCTCAGAGGTAAACAAACATATCTTATAGTCATAAATTTGCCTTTCAATTCACAGAATCATTGGAAAAACATAACCATCAACTAGCAGGCCCATCAAGTTTTCTCCAGTATTTTTTCTTCATGTGAACTTTTTCTTGACTTGCCATTTTCTGGTGGTATCTATAATATTTAATATTCATATTTTAAGTCACTATCTTACTTCCCATCAAAATAATCAGTATAGACTTTTCTGGAACAATGATATCACATTTTAGTACTAATAGAAAGCAGACTAGTGGGTGGAATAGATCCAACTGGGGTGTGGTTAATTGTTACAATGCTAAAATGTTGCAAACTAAAAATACTTATCAAATAATTACAGCCAAATGCTGTTCATCATATGAGCATTAGCACTTCTTGTTAGTTCATTTATACATATGATCAAGAATTGTGAGTAAAAAAAAAAAGTTCTGCTTTCTGAAAATAATTTTGGATTTGCATTTAGGGTTTTAACCATCTGCAGTTATTCAAATCTAACCCATGAAGCCACAAGAGGATTGCAGTAAGACTGGAACTAGGTTTTCAAAATGTGGAACAAAGGTACAGAGTGTCACAGATGAACAATATCAAGCCTCTATATTAAAACAGAGGACACCAGTTTCTTCCCAAGAATGTCATCAGAGTGTGGAATTCTCATTCTAAGAAGGTAATGGAGGTTGTGTCCTTAAATTGATTCAAGGCTGAATTAGGTATAGTTTTGATTGGCAATGGAGTTAAGAATCATTTCAGACAGCAGTTAGGAGTCAGCCACATTTCTGTGGGTCTAGAGTCACATGTAAATCAGATGGATATGGATGGCTGATTTCCTTCGTAAAGAACATCAGTAAATCAGGTTTTAAAGACAATGAAAGTTTCATGATCACCACTGAGACTAACTTTCAATTTCAGATTTTATTAACTTGTATTTAAATTACACTAGATGCTGTGGCGGGACTTGAATGCATGTCTCCAGAGTATTAGCCTGGACTTCCCAATTACTTGTCCAGAGTCACACAGCTAGAGTCTTAGAGTTGCATAGCAAGGAAATAGACCCTTCAATCCAACTCATCCATGCCGACCAGATTCCTAAACTGATCTAGTCCCATTTGTCAGTATTTTGCCCATATACCCATCTAGATGCCTTTTAAATGTTGTGATTGTACCAGCCTCCACCATTTCCTCTGGCAGCTCATTCCATACATGGACCACCCTCTGTGTGGAAAAGGAAGAATTCCACTGCTCCACCATCTCCCCCATGAGTCTTCCTGGAATATCAATCTTTCTGAAACAAGAGTACTACTAAAGCCCAGTCATTATTGACATGTAGAAATGACATATGCTCACTAAATTGTCACCAGGACACCAGCCTCAAAGCTATCCTGCATAACCTCTATCAATGGTCCGCTGTAGTTTTGCTATTCTATTACTAGAAATTAATGAACCTGGTAATGTCAGCCGTGGCTCGGTGGTTGAGTTTTATCTCAGAGTTCAGAGATTGTCAATTTTTTTTCATCTCTATACTTGAACCCATAATCCAGGCTGACATGCCCAGTGCAGTATCACAGTACTGTTCTTTCAGATAAAAGCTCAAAGCATAGTTCTGTCTGTTTTTTCATGAGGGTACCAAAGATCCCAGAATGACAGAGAAGTGGCCCTAAGGTTTTGCTTAGATAGTTTTGGGAAATAGAAGCCATTGTTTTCAGTACTTATTCCAAACTCCACTCCCTAGCTACAAAGTCTATCCTTCTTCCTAACAGCAATCTGAGATTAAGCCATCCTGTTCATAACCTCAAGTGTCATACTTACTCCAGAAATGAGCTTCAGACATCAGATTCACACCATCACTAAGACGGCCTTCTTCTAACATTCATCATGTCCCACAGTCCTCCTTCAATTCTGGCCTGTCAAGCATCCTTCATTTTAATCACTCCACCATTGGTGACTAGAACATCAGTTGTCAAGGCTCTTGGCTCTGTAAAATCCTCCCTGAATGTCTCCACCTTCCTGCCCCCATCATGATGACCCTTAAAAGCTACCTCTTGGACCAAGGTTTAGCACATCAAATTGTCCATATTGCTTCAGTAAAGCACTTTTTAAATATATATATATAAGTTATGCATCAAAACAATTTGTTGTATTCTGGCCAATACTTTTCCCTCAACTAACATCATCAAGATGAATTATGCAATCTTATCTGATTAGTTAGATCTTTCTCTTATTAGATACTTATTTGACCCATTGTGTAGTTCCTGTATTTTCTATTTTTGTTTCAAATTTCAACATCTGCAGTATTTTGCATTTGATCAATGTTGTTTGTGAGAGCCTGCTTTGTGCAAATTCTGCTGTATTTCCTACATTACAACAGTAACTAACTTGATCCAACAGATCATTTGTTGGATTATACCTGGAATGAGTGGATTGTTTTATGAGGATAAATTGGACAGGCTGGGCTGATTTCCCCTGGAGTTTAAAAGAGTGAGAGGTGACTTGAATGTTACATTTACGATCTCGAATGTTCTTCACGAGGTCAACATGGAGGGCATGTCTTCTCTTGTGGGTCAGTCCAGAACTTCGGCGGTGGGGAGGTACTGCTTTAAAATTAGAGGTCTTGCTTTCAGGAAAAAGATAAGGAGATTTTGTTTTTCTCTTTCAGAGGGTTGTGTGACTTCAGAAAGCAGTGGAGGTTTATTCATTACATAACTTTAAGAGAAATTGTGGATAGATTCCTGTTAGGCAGGGAAATAAGAAGTTATTGGGGATACAAGGGGTGTGGAATTAAAAACAACACACCTTATTGAATGGTGGTGCAGCCTCCATGGGCTGAATGGTCTACCTCTGCCCCGATTTCATACGTTTGGATGTTTCATGTGATGCTTCTAGTGTCTGGATGAAGGGAATTAGTATGTTTTATCTTTATGCATGCAGTCATCACACCACATCAGTACACTGTCTCTCCATTCGGAACATCTTCTCTGCATTTGCCTCTCAACTCAAAACAGGAAAATACATGGGTACAGGGTGCCTCAAAGCCCTAGGCAAAAATCTCACAGTAACTCGCAGGAGGGTTTGTCCACAGACATGCAATGTGCATGCCCACTAACATGGACATCTTCTGACACTCGTGAATAAACTCCCAGCTATGCACAAACAGTACCATTGCCATGTCAGTACCTTAGTAGGCTGGAGGGCTAAAGAATATACCTTGACTTAAAAAATCTGGAGTGGAGTCGAAAGCCAGACTGATGTCTAAATGTGTCAAAGTTCTGGCAAATTCTGCAAGCAAGTTAACGTCAAGAGTAATTTTTTACATGAAAACAGCAATGGCAGTATTTTATTTACAATGTTTTACATTCTTTTGGACTCAACTGGAAGGTCAAGAGGATACTGTGATGTGTAGGCAGTCAAGGATTTCCATAAACTTTCAAACAAAATCAAAATACTGCGGATGCTGGAGCCTGAAATAAAATCCAGAAGTTCTGGAAAAGATCAGCAGTTCAGGCAGCATCTGTTGAGAGAGAGAAATTGAGAATTAATGTTTTAATTTAATGCTTCTTTGCAACTGAAGCATGGTGAAAAATTTATGGTTTCTATATTGTACTGGGTGGGGGGGGGGGCATGCGGAGGAGCAAATGAAACAAAAAGGAAAGCCAGGGAAAGATGTCACAGATATTAAGGAATTTTTCAATTGGAGGTCCATGTTCGATGGGGCTTTACCTGTAATTGGGCCTCACAAAGTTCAAAGCTAAGTATAATTATTCAACCTTATGCCTGTACAAAACAAGTCATTCTCACACATTCTTTGAAAGAAATCAAGTTGAAGAGTAATTTAAATTTCTGTTTGAATAGCAGAATTCTTTGAAAGCATATCAGAAAACCTACAGCCTTTAATAGAAACCCTTGAATACTATTCTTTCATATTTCTTCCAAAGTGTTTTTGTTAAATATGCAGTGATATAATTGGCTTATTCCTTTTTCACTCAACTTCCCCCACACATTGCTGAAACACATTTAGGGGAAACCAAGGGGTGTTATTATATTAAGATGTTTTCAATGTTACTAAATGGTAAGGCTTTCAGTGATAGTGGTTGCTGAGCCTACACAATAATTACCACATTTTGAAAGATACTTCTCTTCACAAAATAATAGGTAAAAACTGGTCAGAGTCCATAGGCAATTCACATCCTGTTTCTTCCAGTCACTTTAGACTTACTACATAATTTTCCCCAGCATGTCCATCCACCTAAAGAAATTTCCCTAGTTGCAGGGGAAGACAATGGCTCATTTAAACTTGGCGCTGTTTCTGTATTGGGGCTTATGAAACTTTAAGCAGGATTAAAATTGAGCCATTAGTGTACCTGACTTTCACCCTCTGTACATCTCCCTTCTATTGTTTCAGAAATTTAGTGGTCATATTCACCTCATGCCAATTTTCCTCTAAAATTGAGAATGCTGATAAAGCTCAAGGCTGTCTTAATAAATACAATGGGAGTTAATCTATTGGTAAATAAAAACCGAAAGAACTACGGATGCTGTAAATCAGGAACAAGTTGCTGGAAAAGCTCAGCAGGTCTGGCAGCATCTGTGCAGGGAAAAAACAAGAGTTAACCTTTTGGGTCCGGTGAACTGAGGAAGGGTCACCAGACTTGAAACGTTAACTCTGTTTTTCCTCCACAGATGCTGCCAGACCTGCTAAGCTTTTCCAACAACTTTGTTCTTGCTCTTAATCTATTTGTTACTGATTTCTTTCTGCTGCTTCTATATCTATTCTGCAGTTGCCTAAACACTGTCCCTAAGCTAATTCTTTCCAATAAATTTAAACTAGTATAGATGTGTTGTTAAGGTTGTGTTTAATTTTTGCTGACTAATTCATGTTGAACAAGGAAGTTAATTCAGCAATGATTTAATTGTCACAATGTGTTCATTCTCCGATTTAAAGCTGTTGTTAAACACCAAGCAGAGCCATCAGAGTTAACGACCAGCACAGCATATATTACCTTAAGAATGTGGATTTTGGCAAATTCTGAAGCAGTGCTATTCCATCACGTCTGGCGATTTCTAGCAAGAAGAAGAACAACAAAAGAAAATCATAACCTAGATGATCCCATGTCATGAGAGGCAAATGGTCATTGTCCTATTCTAAGAAGCAGCACATAAATCATACTGCATTGAGGAAGTCATTTGACTCATTGTGTCTGCGTCAGCTCTCTGAGTCAACTCCAATTCCACTGGTCCCACTCCTGCCATATTCTTACAATCCTACGACTTTTTAATTTTATTAAAATTGGTGCTTATACAGTTCCAGTTAGATCAGTAGGCTGGACAGCTGGTTTGCATTTGAGCGATGCAAACAGCATAGGTTCAATATCTATGCGGGCTGAGGTTACCATCAACGACTCTCCTTCTCAAACTCTCCCCTTGCCTGAGTGTGGTGACCCTTAGATTAAACCAGCACCACTTATCTCTCTCTCTCTCTCTCTAATGAGAGAGTAGCCCTCTGGTATAGTAGGACTATGGTGGCTTTACATTTTGCATTATCCAACTACCTTTTGATTGAACCTGCCTCCACACCACACTTTTACCTTGTGAATTCCTGATCCTACATACTCTTAGCTGATAAAGCTTTTACTCATCTTGCCACTGCTTCTTTTTAGCATTAATTGCAAATTGGTGTCCTCTGGTTCAACTCCTTCCTGAGGAGGACAGTTTCTCCTTTTCTATTGTGTCTAGTCCTCTCATGGTTTTGAATAGGTTTAGCAAATATTTTCTCAAAACTTCCCTTCTTGACAGAGAACACCCCTAGCATTTCCAATCTTGCTTCATAATTTAAATCCTTCCTAAGATCATGTTCACAAATTATCCCTGGAAGCTCTCTAATGCTTTCATATCTTTCTTAAAATGCACTGTCCAAAAATGGATACAATATTCTCATTGAGGTCAAACCAGTTGTTATGACTCACTGGTCAAGCTCTGCTGTTCTCAGAGTCGAGTTAAAGATTTTTATAAAGTTCACAAAGTCCCTCAATTTACCCGATTTTTAGATCCAGGTTAATAGAAACCATGGACTAAGTTTCTGTGCTGAACAAGAATAACTACTCATTACACGTTGCTAGGACTGAAGGGATTGAGTTATAAGGAGAGGCTGGATAGGCTGGGACTATTTTCAATGGAGCGAAGGGGGCTAAGGGGTGACCTTATAGAGATTAATAGAATCATGAGGGACATAGATAAGGTGAATGACAATGGTCTTTTCCCTAAAGTGGGGCAGTTAAAACTCAAGGGCATATTTTTAAGGTGAGAGGAGGAAGTTTTAAAGAGGACATGGGGACAATGTTTATACACAGAGAGTGGTTTGTGTGTGGAATGAACTGCCAGAGGAAGTTGGAACGCAGGTATAGTTACAACATTTAAAATACATTTGAATAAGTGAATGAATAGGAAAGGTTTAGAGGGATACAGGCCAAATGCAGGCAAATGAGACTAGTTTAATTTGGGAACATGGTCAGCATGGACTTGTTGGAGCAAAGGGTCTATTTCCATGAGTATAACTCTATGGCTCCAAGTAATTAGACTCTAGCTACAGTTATTAACCATTAACAATTAACACTACCAATTAAAACACTCATCCCCTTATAAACTCCCCTTTGCACACACACTTACAGATGACAGAAAACCAAATGGGGTAAATACCTTATGGGTAGATCAGGAATAATGGAAAGACAGTTCAGTAGTTTTTGTTGCTGGACTTATGGCTGAGATGATATTTATGATTCATCTGCTGTCCAGCACGTTGCCTCAGTTGTGTTTCTTTGATGCTTCCACTTGATGGTAGCAGACACAAGGTGGCTGACTTATCAGTTAAAAGTCACAGCTTACAATTGCTGCAGGAAAGAGTAACTGGTTTTCTTCAGGTTTATGTGTATTTTTGACTGCGCAAACTGGAGAGACAGCTCCTGAGCTAGGGAAGAACTGAATATATCTCTTTCTCCATAACTTGCTCCCAGGACCAAGCTGTCAGTTACCTGAGAGCCAATCGTATAGTTGTTGGCGGGCAAAAATATCTCTGTTAATGATGATTAGACACTAGTCCATAGACTAATCAACTTCTTGTTGTCTGCTAAAGCGGCACCTGTACAATCCCTCAGCTGCAATTTAAGCTTCAATTACTGTTTGTTCAAACAATTATTTACATAATGCTTGACATGGGTGTCAGATTAGTTGTTTCCAAAACATACAGCTATACCCTTAAACACCAGTTTAAGAAACACTTTTTCTCTTTTCAGTCCACAAGTTTTAAAAGCACAAATTAAAAAAGACATGGAACAAAAAAAAACCAAAGACTGCAGATGCTAGAAATCAGAAACAAAACCAGAAATTGCTAGAAACACTTTGCAGGTCTGGCAGCATCTGTGGAGAAAAAGTTTCGGGTGTTCTGAAGAAGGGTCACTGGACTCGAAATGTTAACTCTGCTTTCTCTCCACAGATGCTGCCAGACCTACTGAGTGTTTCCAGCAATTTCTGACTTTGTTAAAAAAGAGACATGGTCCTTACACAGTGCTGTATAAAGATTAACATAATTTTCTTCCTCTTTTAAAGCCTTGAAACCATTCTGCCATTTTTTAAGCAATTTCTCAAAATGCTTTGGTGCATTCAATGAATTCTGTTCATATACGGTCAGGTCTGTCTGTTCCTGCATCCCAATTAGAATTGTAGCCTTAGTTTATTTTATCTCCCCTTGTTCGTCCTACCAAAATTAATCACTTTACATTTCTCTGCGTTAAATCTTGTCTATTGTATGTCCACTTATTCCACAAGTCCTATCTTCTTGAGGTTCACTTCTGTTTTCCTCACAATTCACAATACTCCAAAGTTTTTTATAAGCTATACATTTTGAAATTGTGACCTGTAACCGGAGTCTAGGCCATTAATATAACATTACTATGTTAACCGTGATCCTTTTACTGACTCCTGGGGAACTCCATTGTACATTTACCTCAGTCCAAAAAGCAATATAATGAACTAAGAAAAGATTAAAAATAACTGAGTCTCATGCTGTTCATTTCCTCTTTCTTTTGACAATAATAAAACATATTTTTCAATAATCACTTGAGACAGTTGACTTGCTGGAAGTCAGCAGACAGTCACACACTAGTGCATTTCTGCCTGTCAGAGACTGAGAAAAAATGTATCATTAGACTTTTGCCTAATTTCTCAAAATGCTCTTCACAGGCCAAATTCCTAAAGTCCTTCTTTCTAGTTTTGCAGACAGGTCTCATACCAAGATTTCAGTGACAAATTGTGTGAAAGTAAGTTTTGGCTCAACAGGAATATGAGCACAAGTTTGTGGCACTTCCTAAAAATGGATCTACAGTCAAGCAGAATATCTATGTACTATTGTCATGTGAAAACAAAACTCAATTCTTCGACACTGGCTTATTTCAGAGAAGATGTCATTCAGATCATTATAAAGTGAAACTGTACATCACTTCTGGAGTAGCTGCCGTATGCCAACATGTGTATCAAATTTAACAGGAGCTTGAATTGAGACACACCTAATTTTGTCAGTCATGGCAACTGGTGAGCACAGGGTGATTTTGGAAGACTGAAAGTATGGTTGCTGAATTTGCAGATGATCAAGATACAGAGGAAAGTAAGCCGTGTTCAGGGCATAAGGAGACTACAAAGAAACATACACAGATTAAGTGTGTGGGAAAAAACTCAGAAAGACAATAAAATGTGGAAAAATGTGAAATTGTTGGCATGCTGAATACAAAAGCTTTTTATAAAATGCGTTCATGTGTTGCGGGTGTTGCTGGCTAAGCCAGCATTTATCAACATCCCTGTTTGCCCTAGAGAAGGTGTCAGTCGGTTGTTTTCTGGAACCAGTGCAGTCTTTGGGTTGTTAGAACACCTAAAGTGTTGTTTCAGGACTTTGATTCAGCAACTGTCAAGGAACAATGATAAGGTTCCAAGTCAGGATGGCTTGACTGTGAGGGGAACTTGCTAGTACTCCTGAGTTTCTGCTGCCTTAATCTTTTAGATTGGAAAAGTCACAGGTTTGGAAATTGGTGTGGAAGGAGCCTTGGTGAGATGCTTCCATGAACTTAATAGATGGTATAGACTGCTAACACTGCACGTTGGTGGTGAAAGGAAAGAATGTTGAAGGTGATGGATGGAGTGCCAATCAAGTCCAGAGTAATGCAACTCACTCCTGACTTGTGCCTTATAGATGTTAGACAGGCATATGAGTTACTTACTGTAGAATTCTTAGGCTGTGACCTGCTCTTGTAGCTACAGTATTTATATGGCTGGTCCAGTTTAGTTTCTGGTCAATGGAAACTCCCAGGATGTTGATTGTATGGGATTGATTGATGGTAATGCCGTTGAATGTCAAAGGGCAATGGCTAGATTCCCTTTTGCTAGAGATGCCCATTGCTTGGCACTCATGAGGTACAGAAGTTACTTTTTACTTATTAGCTCAAGCCTGGATATTGTCCAGATCTTACTGCACACAGACATAGGCTGCTTCACTATTTGAGAAATCACAAATGAAGGTGAATATTGTGCAATCACCAGTGAACATCCCCACTTCTGACTTTATGATGGAGGGAAGGTCATTGATGAAGCAACTGAAGATGGTTGGTCTTAGGACACTACCCTGAGAAACTCTTGCAGAGATGATCTATTGGCTGTGGGAATCACTTAACCGTTACTATTATGTACTGCTTCCACTTTTGGTATGAAAGTAGTGCTGTTGTATATTTACCCGGTTGACACTTCTTTTTTAGGTATGCCTGCTGCTACTTGCATACCCTCCTGCATACTTCATTTGGCACTGTTGATATCCTGGCTTGGTGGTAATGGTACAATTGGAGATCTGAGGCTATGAGGCTAAAGATTTTGGCTGAATTATCTAAAATAGTGAGAGACTGCAAAGCTCAGATATAGATGGATCTCAGTATGGTGCTGCATGTATAATGAAAGTTTAGCATTTAGGTATACCAAGTAATTAGCAACAAAAACAGAAATTGCTGGAAAAGCTTAGCAGGCCTGGCAGCATCTGTGGAGAGAAATCAGAGTTAACGTTTCGGGTCGAGTGACCCTTCCTCAGAACTGAAGTAATTAGCAATGCTAGTTGAATGTTTTAACTTATTGCAATGAGAATCGAATACAAAAGTGAGGAGATTATCCTTCAGTTAGGAAAGGCATTTCTGAGACCACATCTGAAGTAAATGAATACAGTATTGGTCTCCTTATTTAGAAAATCAATTGAAATATGTTTGGAAGCAGTTCAGCAAAGGTTTACTGGACTAAAACCTGGATGGTAGGTATTTCTTGTGCAGACATGTATCCACTGGATTTCAGAAGAATAAGAGGTAATCTGATTGTGACATATAAGACCTTGATGGGTCTTGACACGGTGAATATTGAAAGGATCTTCACTCTTGTGGGAGAATCAGTAAGGAGGGGTCATTGTTTAAAAATAAGGGATCGTCCTTTCAAAACAGAGATGAGGTAAATTGCTTTTCCTCAGAGGATCCAGAGTCTGGAACTTTCTTCCTCAAGAGACATTGCAAGTAGATGCCTTTGAATACTTTTAATGCAGAGTAGATAGGTTGTTAACAAGCAAAGGGCTGAAAGATTATTGTGGGTAAGCGAGAATGTGGAGTAATCAGCCAAGATCTTGGTGGCGCTGGTTTGAGAGAAGGAAGAACAAACAAGGAGTATGACTTACCAGAGACTGTGGCAGAATACCAAGGTAAAGAGAGATTTAGGTATTCTAGTGAATGGGTCACAAATAATTAGTAAGCAGGGACCACACATAACCAGTGGAATTCTATCCTTTATCATGAGAGGAATTGAACATGTATGTAAGGCTGTTATGCTTCAGTAATACAGGGCTTTGGTGACAACACATTGCAAATACTGACTGCAGTTGTCATCTCCTTTCAGGGTGGATTTAAATGCATTGGTGGTGGTACAGTGGAGATTTACTAGATTGATTCCTGGAATGAGCGGGTTATGTAATGAGGTTCAGTTGGACAGGCTGCACTTGTTTCAACTGCAGTTCAGAAGAGTGAGGAGTGACCCCTCTGTCAATCAGTTTAGAACTTATGGGCACTGTTTTAAAATTAGGGGTGACTAAGGACAGGGATGAGGATTTTATTTTCCTCAAAGACTTGTGATAATTTGGAATCCTCTGCCTTAGAAGGTGGCGGATGTGCTGTCCATGAATATTTTTTAGTAGAGAGTCAGATATATTTTTGTTAGGGAGGGGAATCATGGGTTCTCAGGGTTGATTTGGAATGTGGAATTCCAAAAATAATCAGATCAGCCATGGTTTTATTGAGTTGTAGAGCTGGGGCTGAATGGTCTACTTCTGTTCCTATTTCTTATGTTTTTGCATCTGTAAAAAGGGTATGGGAAATCTAATACGAAAATGTGGATTACTACATCAAATAAATTATACGTTACAAATTTCCAGACTAACTAAAGTAACTACGTAGGGAAATGCAGAGCACTATTCATTAAACAATAGTCTGGTTTCTGCTGCTTTGATTTATGAAATGCTCCCATAACACAAATCATTTGTATAAATAAATGAATAACAGAGATTCCCCAAAAGTTCAGTTATTCACATCCTTTGAAAAATCGAGCTATTTTGTTTAGTTTTGGGAATTGTTCCATTGAGGCTTTTGAAGTTAGAGATTGCAAAATAAAATCCATATGACCATAATGAGGTATTGCATTTTATTCAACAAAGAAGGGTAGGCCTTATACAGTTAATGATAGGGCCTTAGGTAGTGTTGTAGAACGGAGGGACCTGAGGGTGCAGGTACATAATTCTTTGAAGTTTGCATCACATACAGACAGAGCGGTTATGAAGGAGTTTGGCACTTCATTGCTCAGCCCTTTGAGTACAGGAATTGGGAAGTCATGCTGAAGTTGTACAGGACATTGGTGAGACCTCTTCTGGAATACTGTGTCCACTTCTGGTCACCCAGTTACAAGAAGGATGTTATCAAGCCGGAGAGGGTTCAGAAGAGATTTACCAGGATGTTGCCAGGTATGGAAGGTGCAAGTTATAAAGAAAGGCTGGATAGGCTGAGACATTTTTCACTGGAGCATTGGAGGTTAAGAGACAACCTGAAAGACATTTATAAAATAATAAAAGGTACAGACTGAGTTAATGGTAGTTGTCTTTCCCCTAGGATGGGGGATTTCAAGATTAGGGAGCATATTTTTAAGGTGAGATGAGAGAAATTTAAAAATGACATAACGGGCAAATTTTTTACAGAGTGTGGAATGAACTTCCTGAGGAAGTGGTGGATGCAGGTACAATTACAACATTTAAAAGACATTTGGATAGATGCATGAATAGGAAAGGTTTGGAAGGATATGGGCCAAGAGCAGGAACGGGGGACTAGTTTAGTTTGGCATGGACTGGTTGGACCGAAGGATCTGTTTCCGTGCTGTATGATTCTATAATGATTAGCTATCAGGAATCAAATATTCTGAATCATTAAAATGCACTGTCGCAGTGTTGTACAATTGTTATAAAAAACATTTCCTTGAAATATAGCTCCGATTAACTTGGAATATGCCTGATGATGTGAATGTACTGGTGAGTTATATTTTACAGGTCTAAGTACATGAGGGATTTGGAAGAAAAAATAATTAATCAAATATTATCCCACCTTAAATTCCAGAATCTACACACTTGGATTATTGGCATACACAAAATAATTAATTTAAATTCAAAAGAAACTAACCAGCTTTTTAGACTCTCAGTTACATTTTGCCTTCCCGGTCTCATGTTGTGTAACTAGACTTTTAGCATTTCCGCCCCCACAGCAAATCTGAACCCACCTGTGCCAACCCAATCAATTCTGTGAGGGTGTTCAATTGATGCACAGTGCAATCGGACCAATGAAATGCTGACACCTGATAGCATTCAAGTACATCTGTTCAGCCTTCTCTAGGACATTCTGCACCACACGCCCACTTGTCACTAGCAATGAAAATAAGCAGCTGGTGGTAGGAAATAAGAGTTGGCCTATCTACAAAACTGTTTACTATTGATGTTCAGAATTGCCTTTTATATTAAAAAAGTTGGACTTGACTCCAAACCCCTAACCCAGCACCAACCACCACCCCCTGCCCTGCAAAACCCTGATGTTTTGCATCTTGTGCACCATCTTCTCTTAGGACCTAACATGGAGGAGGAAATTCAGAGATTGTGGGATAAATTAAGCAGAAGACCTCCAGTGGAAACAGCAAATGAAATGGAATGGTATATGGTACTTAAATCAATCAAGTATAAAGCACTACATATAGGAAAAGGCCTATCACCGTATAATTTTACCACAATAGGCTCAAAACCTTCAAACCTAAGGAAAGCTTGAGCCAATTCTACCACAGAGTCCTCCCCAGTTTCCCAACAAGAGAAATCTGCAAAACAAACTGACCAAATGATGAGATAGCAAGAACTGCAGATGCTGGAGTCGGAGATAACAAGGTGCGGAACAAAAACAGAGTTGCTGGAAAAGCTCAGAAGGTCTGGCAGCATCCGTGAAGGAAAAAACAGAGTTAACATTTCGGGTCCGGTGACCGTTCCTCAGAACGTAGGAAGGTGAACTCTGTTTTTTCCTTCACAGATGCTGCCAGAGCTGCTGAGCTTTTCCAGCAACTTTGTTTTTGTTCCTGATTTACAGCATCCGCAGTTCTTTTGGTTTTTATAACAAAGTGTGGAGCTGGAGGAACACAACAGGCCAGGCAGCATCAGCAGAGCAGGAAAGCTGACGTTTCAGGTCGGAACCCTTCTTCAGAAATGGGGAGGGGGAGGGGGAGAGGAGCTCAGAAATAGAGAGAGGAGGGGTGGGGCTGGAGAAGGTAGGTGGGATGGTGACAGGTGAATGCAGGTAGGAAGTGGTCAGGATTGGTCAGTGAGGTGGGAATGGCGGATAGGTGGGAGAGAAGATGGACAGGTTGTGACAGGTCAGGGAGGCGGGGATGAGAGGGTGGGTTGGACATGGGATGAAGCGGGGTGGGGGAGATTTTGAAACTGGTAAAATACACATTCAGGTCATCGGGCTGTAGGCTCTCGAGGCGGAATATGAGGTGCTGCTCCTTCAGTTTGCGGGTGGCGTTATGGTGGCACTGGAGGAGGCCCAAGGTGGATATGTCACCCAGGGAGTGGGAGGGGAGTTAAAATGTTTTGCGACTTGTTGTTTGTCACATACAGAGCACAGATGTTCTACAAAACGGTCATCGAGTCTTTGTTTGGTCTCACCGATGTAGAGGAGGCCACATCGGGAACAGCGGATGCAGTCGACCAAATTGATGACCATGCAGGTGAACCCATGTCTGATGTCGAAGGTTTGTTTTTGGCCTTGAATGGAGTTGAGGGGGGAGGTGTAAGGGCAGGTGTAGCACTTCCTGCGGCTGTGGGGAAAGTGCTGGGGGTGTTGGGGCTAGTGGGGAGTGTGGAGTGGACGAGGGACTGGTGGAGAGAGCGGTCCCTACGAAAGACATATAGTGATGGGGAGGGAAATATATCTTTGGTTGTGGGGTCAGATTGTAGGTGGCAGAAGTGGCGCAGAATGATACATTGGATGTGGAGGTTGGTGGGATGATATGTGAGGACAAGGGGGATTCTGTCTTTATGTTTGTTTTTGTTTGGGGAGGCGATGTGAGAGTAGAGGTGTGGGAAATGCAAGACATGTGCTTGAGGGCATTTTCGATCACTGGAGGGGGGATGTGACAGTCCTTGAAATAGGAGGACATCTGGGATGTGCAGGAGTAGATTCTTGTTTATTTCCCAACAGCTACATGCATAAATTTGTCTGGTGGGATTTCAGAGAGACCTAGGAGTTGAAATATCTCAAGCCACATTTCTGAAGCAGTGAGTTAGTTTTCTAATTCACCTTGTTACCTAGGCTAAAACTCAGCAACTCTAATTTTCCTAAATTTAAAATTGATTTTAGCATGCATTCAAACAACATTAAGATTGTTAGATACTAGCCCTGAATTTGCTAGAAGAGTAATTGCAAGTTTAATGTGCGATCATTCTTAGTGTATAAATAACCCAACAAATCAGAGTGAGGAAGATTTTTGCCAGGATAATTTGTGCCAGTCTGCATTAGTCTTGTGAAATGGAACAATTTGCTAGTGATCTAGGGCTGCAGATAATTAAGGCTGGTACATAACAGTAAGACCATTTTTAATAATGAGATTTCTGTTACTGCATTGTCATTTAATCCCAACCCAGAAAGGAACGACTGAAATTGAGTTTCATTCTTGCAGGTTGTTGTTCTTGTTTGACCTGTTTTCACTCGATTTATTTCTGTCATTTGTTTCTTTTCCTATCCTTACATTTCACCAGAGATACACTGTTGGTTCTGTCATACATGAAGATCACCAGATGCCCGTTTCCTAGTGACCGATCACGCTTTCACCAATTCTTGGACAAAAAAAAGTTTTGAGCTGAGGTTCAAGGGAAAAAAAATCTAACAAACTGCACAACAGTTGATTTTCTTTTCCAGAAAATTGCGTAAATCAATGAAGTTTACTTACCTTAGCTGACATCTCTTTTTGTAGCACTGGCGGCTGGACACTAGTACAACTATCAGAATTGCTACCAGTACTAAAACAATCCAAGTATGGTGCTGCGAGTTATTTGGTGATGTGTGTGCTGCAAAGAGATAAAAGGGAAATATAAGTATCCTCGTTGAAAGTTGGAATTAAATACACAGAGAGTGGGAGACCAGTAAAATACCTTGCATTCTCTTGCACACCTCACCGACCTGAAATTTTACAGAGAGTGGGTGTTTTCAGCTCATTTGGAATATTGAGGCTGCTGGGAGCAGATTACAGATGGGGAGGAAGCCCCTTGTGTCACCTGACATGGGCCTCAGATGAGGTTTCTCCACCCTGGATGCTCCCTCCATGCCTGATATTGCCATTGTGACCCCCTCGCTCCTCATCATGCCCAGGTTTCCCATTCTGTTTGCCGTTTTATGTTTCATGGTCTGTATACTTTTAAGAGACATGCATGTTATCATCATGAGTGCATGATAGCATCCAAGTGTGTGACCCAAGTTATAAGGATCTCAGACTCCCTGTTATTCTGGGAATCATTTAAAGCATAGCATGATAACTTTTAACTTAATAGCTCAATATGAGCACAAACACAAGCCTGTGAATGTAATATTTGTAGATATTAGTGAGCCATAATAATCATTGTTGGATTCTTCAAAAACACAGTATCTCTGTCTATTTTGAAGTTAACATTAGCATTCCCACATCAGATAAAATACCCTGTTGGAGGCAAAACCCACAAGACTCCACACCTATCTTTACGTTTTGGGTTCCAGCATTTTAAATCAGAGGACTGCCTGTATTCCCACCAGTAACAACCACTCTGGATGGCGCTGCTGGACCGACAGAGCTGCCAACCAATCAGACTGAGTCACAGCTCTGAAGTGGGAATTCTGCCCGAGCAAGAGGTGGGAGTCCCACCTCCAGCCAATTAATCTCCTCTGATTATTAATGGCTATGCAGATGTCCTGATCAATGGGAATGCATTACATTCTCTGTAGAATCTTTGTGTGGTGGTGCAGGAAACCATGCCATCACAGTTGTGCTATAAACTTTCTTTCTCCTTCTGAGATGCAAATGAATTGGGATCAATGATAGGTAATTAGCATTTACTAAATATAAGGATAAGGTGTCTCACATTTGCTTCCTCTGCCTTCTTTCCCATGGCAATCTTGAGATCATAAGTTATAGGCTTCCCTAGCTATCGATGTCCATCTCAGACAGACAGCAATCATTTGATTTGCAAAGAGAAGCAGATGCTGTGTTTTGTCAGCTACCAAAGCTGGATACAGGAGAGGAAAGTCTCTAGTTAGAGTGAAGCATCCTGGATCAGGACCATGTGGGGATAGCACCCTAAGACAGGGAGTTAACATTACCAAGAGCAGCAGTCAAGAAACAGGCAGTCAGAGATGGAGCTAGATTCACTAGGGATGATTGTTAGCAGAGGTGCAACGGGGAAAGGTTGCCCTCGAAGGATTTTTAGCTATAGTGTACTGAGGGCTAGAAAATATAATACCCCGGCACTTCGTGCCTCACAAATAATGTACGGGGTAAATCAAGAGCATTGGAAATCTATTGAAGCACTTCAGTGTAAAACATATTATATCGAGCACTTTCTGGAAGAAATACTTTCACCAAGCTGTATAGTTGCATGCGCTCCAACATCCCACTCATGGCGACTGGTGTGCTGACGCTGTTTGCAACATTGACTTCTGGTTTTGGAAGTCACTGTTGCGCATGGACTCAAGGTGCTCAAAAAAGAAGAAAAAGGAAATTAGGAGGAACACTGTCAGTAAGTTGTAATTTGAAATGTTTTGCCCTTGGGCTGCACACCTGATTCCTATTTGGATGAGTGCTGTCTGGAGGGTGGAAAAGCTGACCATGGTATCGTGACAGACAGCCATTCAATTGGGTGAGCAATACAGATGTAGCAATAGGTGATAGAATAGTGAGGTGGATTGAAACCGTTCTCTGTTGCAAAGAATACCACATCAGCCAGCACTGTGGCATGCCCAGTGTCATGATTCAGGACATCTACTCAGGGCTGAAGAGAAACTTGTAGTGAGACGAGCAGAGGATCCAGTGGTCCTGGTGCATGTAGGTACCAATGAGAAAGGTTGATTGAGGGAAATAGCTGCATTCCTGATGTGGAATGTATTTGCAAAATTAGGTGACTGCAAACAATTGTACTTGCATTTTCTTGAAAAAGACAGTAATATTTAAATTGAAATGTTCATGTAATACTTTCGTTTACAGATTTTATGAATAAAGTATATTTTTGCATAAAATAATTCTACAGAGAAAGGAACAAGCTGTTTGGTGAGACTCTGGTACCTGGTTAAGCTATTTTCTATTCTTAAGCTTTAGCATTGTATACAAATTGATGGTAAAGTTAATACAATATATAAAAAGCAAGAGAAATTCGTGAATATTTAATTAAATTAATTGAAGCTCATTAATGATGTCAGTTAATGTGCCTAGGTTTATCATGTGGGAGCTCCTGGATACCATTTATGATCCAGGGCAGATACTCTTCGGTAAGTGTTTAAAGTTCAAGCAGTTTCGACTCAGAGTTTATTGAATGGAGACTGAACTACAGACACATACCAGAGACAGAGATAGTTACTTGGATTCTTTCCACCAGAAGGCAGTCACACTAATAAGGATAGGGTATTGTAATTTGGTCAGTGCTCAGGGACAGGAAAACGTGACTGTGAGTGATGGAGCTATGGAATGAAGGCAGAGTTGGCAGTCTCTGCAATTGTCCATAGAGTTTGAGGTTTTCTTAGGGTGTTTGGATGAGGTTGTGGGCTGCAGGGTGAATATGCAAACTGACCATGTTATTGGAAGCCATTCAAATAGGGGAGCAGAAAGAAATATAGTCATTGTAGGTGATACTACAGTGAGGGTATTGACACTGTTCACAGAAGGAGTGAGAGTCTAACAATAATGTTTCCTGCCCAGGTCAATGGTTCAGGAAATCTATTTAGAGTTGAAAAGACACTTGCAGTTGGAAGGGGAGGATACAGTGTTTGAAATCTATGTTGGCACCAATGACACAGACAGAAGGCAGCACGGTGGCACAGTGGTTAGCACTGCTGCCTCACAGTGCCAGGGGCCAGGTTCGATTCCAACCTCGGGCAATTGTCTGTGTGGACTTTGCACATTCTCCCTGTGTCTGTGTGGGTTTCTTCCGGGTGCTCTGGTTTCCTCCCACAGTCCAAAGATGTGCAGGCTAGGTAGATTGGCCATGCTAAATTGCCCATAGTGTTCAGGGATGTGTAGATTAGGTGGTTATAGGGGGACGATTCTGGGTGGGATCCTCTGAGGGTCGGTGTGGACATGTTGGGCCAAAGGGCCTGTTTCCACACTATAGGGATACTAAGGGAAAAAAAGACTAAGACTAAAAAGATCTAGGAAAGAGGTGCAGTATAGAGAATGTGAGAAGTTGGGCATTAAATTAAAATGCAAAACCTTAAAGTTTATAAACTCTGGACTATTACCTGAGCTTCCTGTAAGTTAGCATAGAGTATGTGAAATTAGAGAAGTGAATATGTGGTTCAAAGACTGGCACAGGAGAAGTCATTAAATATTTTTATGGCAGAATGGATAATAGAATTCTGGTGGAAGGTCAACGATGTGAATTGAAAACTCTAAATCTCTCTCTTCACAGCTAATTACTGATCTGCTAAATATTTACAGTAATTTTGTTTTATTATTTAACTAAATGGTACTTTAATGAAGTTCACTTTCCTGATTTCAAGCTTTTTTATATACATGTTTATAGTCAGTCTTACCATATACGGTGAGGCATGTCTTCCCGATGTTTTGGCCAGTTCTCGATGTATTAAAGACACAGTGATAACATCCTTCATCTTCAAGCCTTACTCCAGACAGTAGAATAGTAGATACTTGTACCCTTGACGGTTTGAAAGCAGCTCTACCACTAAATGACACCGAAAAACTGCCTCCATTTATTTCACTAAATGTAGCAATATTATCCTCAGATTGACCATTTAACTTTTGCCAAGTGACCTCTAGAATATCTTTTAAATAAGACGTGCAGCTGAAGGTTACATTTCCACCTAAAACTGCTGTGATATTCTCCTGTGTCTCCACGTTTACATCCGTTGCTGTGGAATAAAAAAAAATTAACTGTATCAATTGTTACATAAATAATTTTCAGCAAAGTATTTTGAGGTTTACATACTGGACAAATTAGTATGTTCAAATAATGGACAAATTATATCAGTGGGTCTCAGCGGTAGCACACTCACCTCTGAGTCAGAGTTGGTTCAAGTTGCATTCCAGAGAATGACCTTAGACTGACCCTATGTGTGCTGAGAGACTACTGTACTATTGGAGGTGCTCTCTTTCAGGTGAGATGCTACATGCAAGCCCCATCTGCCTTTTTGGTAGAAAGTAAAAGATAGCATGACTGTCCTTGATGAAGAATGGGGAAGTTTACCTTAGTATCTGGTCAATATTAATGCCTCTGCCAACTGTATTAAAACAGATTATTTGTCCCTCAATTTTCTCAGTTAATTACAGGCAAATCAATAGTTGTCACATTCTGTTAGGTACTGTTACCTTTTTGCTTCTTTTTATGTATATAGTCAGAAGGAGTAGAAGCACTGAACATCATCTTCAGAGAGAAGACTGCCTTATCCATTGTGTATGGTTGCCATCTCCACTATGCTGTTGGCCACATTTTAATTAAAAATAATGCCCAATTATACCTGGACTTATCATAGAATCCCTACAGTGTGGAAACAAGCCCTTTGGCCCATCAAGTCCACACTGACCCTCAGAGCATCCCACCCAGAACCATCCCCCTACTCTTTCCCTGTAACCCACCTAATCTACACATCTCTAAGCACTATGGGCAATTTAGCATGGCCAATCCACCTAGCCTGCACATCTTTGGACTGTGGGAGGAAACCGGAGCGCCCAGAGGAAACCCATACCAACAAAGGGAGAATGTGCAAACTCCACACAGACATTGGTCCAAGGCTGGAATCAAACCCAGGTCCCTGGTGGTGTGAGACAGCAGTGCTAACCACTGAGCCACCATGCCATGCCCTTCTTGTGCAAGAATTAACTGTAAGGCCCGTGTGCTTTAAATAGCACCCACTGTCCTAAGTTCTGTGCATATTTCAGTACGTTTTTGGTCCCTTGTTACTGTATTATAATAAATCCAATTTTTTTTCAATTCAAACTATAATGCCTAAAGATCTATCATATTATTTCTGGCCAGATTTAGCAGCAATAATGGCAGAGAAAACTGACAGAAAATTAGATAATAAGTTTAATACATTTCCCCTCATTTTCTGTGATACTTTCCATTTCCTACAAAAATATTGGGACTGATTTTTGTGGAAATTTGGCTGTTACGGGTTAAGTATTTGTTAGTGAGCTGTGAGAGAAATATCTGGCATTATTCTGATGCTCTTAAAGTGTGTGTTTCCTAACACGTTCTCTAGGACAGAGGTGCACAACAGTTTACCTCTAATCTGCTTACACTGATGAGCAGTAAACTGTGATGAACCTCTGATTCACTGCTCAGATATATTCTTTCCTTATTGCAAATGAGATATTCCACCTTCTAAATAATAAATCATTACAATTAAGCTGGAATCAAGACATTACCTTTCATACAACTTTCATTGGAAACAGACAACGTATGCAACTTTCAAGACTTACAACAGTTTAAACCTTGCAATTTAATTTATAGCATTTCAAGGCAAAAGTAAGATAGGCATAAGAAGATTACTTAATTCAAACAGGAAGCAACTTTCATGCAATTTTACATTGTCCAAATTAGATAATGGATATGTGGGATAAAGAAAGTAAGAATTTCAGGTCAATTATTGCAATTAGAAAGAAATTGAATCAAGTAAATGTTGAAAGAGTTAAAGAGACAGTAATACATCTATTCAATTCACACTGAGAAAAAAAGAGTGATCTTGGTTGTTGAATGAGAAATTCCTGACTGAAGTAGTCACGTGTGGACTGTGGAAGGAGATGGTTTGGAGTATGGACCACCTTTTTTGATTTCAAGCTTTCTCATATTCTTATCTGTATTAGTCTTACCATGTACAATCAGGCAAGTCTTCCCAATCTTATTGCCATCTAGGAATGTAGTAAAAACACAACGATAACATCCTTCATCTTCAAACATCACTCTAGACACTACAAGGGTGGACATTTGCAGCTTTGATTGTACGAAAGTAGCTCTACCACCAAATGAATCAAGTATATGGGCTCCATTTTTTTCACTAAATGTAGCAATATTATCCTCAGATTGACCACGTAACTTTTGCCAAGTGACCTGTACAATGTCTTTAAAATGTAAAGTGCAGCTGAAGGTAACATTTCCGCCTAAAGATGCTGTAACAGTCTTCTCTGTTTCCACATTCAGAGAAATTCCTGTGAATACAAGAAAATTATAGTAAAACACATTAATATTTCCACACCATCTGCAGAGTTTCATCGCCAATAAATTATTCAGAGCTTTTCAAATTATAGTGGACTAACCGTTACTCAGCAATCTTGTGTTGGAATCAGAAGATTGTAAATCAGATTCCTAAAGGTTTGACTGCAAACTCTAGCATGATACTACCAATTCAGTGGAGAGAGAGTACTGCACTACTAGACACTAGAAATTAAGGCAAGCTCCCATCTGCCCTCAGGTAATACAAGAGATACCAAAGCACTATTTGTAAAAGATCAAAGAAGTTTCCCTGTCTCCAGTATAATATTGGTTCTTCAAATAATATAGAATCGCTACAGTGCAGAAAGAGGTCATTCGGCCCATCAGGTTTGCACCAACCCTTCAAAGACCATCCCACCCCATCCCTGTATTTACCATTTCTAACCCAACTTGTCTATACATTCCTAGACACCACTCGGCAATTTAGCATGGCCAATCCACCTAACATGCATTTCTTTGGACTGTGGAAGAAAACGAGAGCGCCCAGAGGAAACTCACTGGGAGGACATTGCAAGCTCCACACAGAAAGTCACCCAAGGCTGGAATTGAAACCAAGTCTCTAGTGATGTGAGGTAGCAATACTAGGCACTGAGCCACCATGCCACCTCCGTAGTGCTGAAACAGGTTATCTAACCATTATTGAATTACTGTTTGCGTAAATTGGCTGCTGCATTTCCTACTTTACAAATAGTAAATACATTCAAATATACTTAAATGACTGTAAAGCACTTGGGAAATTCTGAAATACTGAATTAATTTATATTAATGACAATGTATATTAAAATTTTACTCAAATAATTAAATCTAAACAAACGCTGTTTCTTCAAACATTATTAGATTCTGCAAAATCAGCTGAAAAATATTTGCTTTTTATTTACAAATTAGCTTGAGAAAATTACACATGGTTGTTTAGATAATTCACTGTCATCCGCAATTAATGATGTTGGGAAATTGTTTAATTCGTGTAAGCACAGTCCATATTCTGAGCTCAACTAGTTCTGCAGAAACCATGTAGAAGGCTTCTGATTCAAGTTAACAACTTTGATTGATACCTTCACTGGACATCCCCATGCACAACCAGGCACAAATAAATCAAGTTCAAGTATTAGCATCTTGTCCAGTTAGGATTACCTTCCAGCATCATTGTTGCAGCAGCTCACTTGACACTCTGGCATTAGCAGAAACCTGAACTGTTCGGGGTTCACTCCACATGCACAAAAGACTTATAGCAAAATTAACACAACTTAGGAAGGAGTCTACCAGTGGCTGGCCTTGAAATTCCAGGTACACTGGAATGGCTGGGTTGTTATTGCAACAGAAATGTTTTACAAATTAAGGAAAGTAGGAAGAGCCAAATAGGGTGCTTAATAACATTGGCTATATTCCCAGTGGTTCCATCACATGATCTCCCATTTCAAAAACCATGCCCAATCAAATGGCCCATTTTCCCCATCTCAAATAATTTTGGAACTAGTACATCAATGTTCTCAGGACAGTTTGTTTTACATCTGCGATTAACAACCCATGCCTCCCACCACTCAAGGTTTCTCTGAGCAATGTTATGCAATTATTTTTCATTTCCAGAGACTCCAGATGAATCTGGATTGGTGTTATATTCTTTTTCTTACCATAAATATACAAATTATACATAAATACTTTTTAATTTGACGATAATACTATATCGAAGTACATTTAACTTGAGGGTGTTAAGCATAGTTTATCTAATCTGTACTCCTGTGGCTTGCAGGCTGATTACAAAATTATGTGACAAACATATCTTGTCTCAAGATTGTAGTGATTGACAGTAGAATAAGAAATGGACCCTTAAGAATATACACACATCATTTCACAACAATCAGACATTGGAATGGAGGGTATCATATTGGGCTTTGGGTACTAACCACTGGTTCACTGTCAGCATAACTCCTTTCCATCCTGAGTCTAAGGGTCTGTCTAATTAACAGGGGTAGAGGGTAAACACCAGAGTCTGAACAAGAAGATGCACTTGTCTTATATGAGATAGTGTAATTTATAAAATGATAGCAATATATATACTTACATTCTAATTAGGCATAGTTACTAATACCAGGACCCAGAGATGACACATCTATCCCCACTGGAGTCTTACGCAATACTGTCTGATCTTCTACCCAAAGATTGCGAGATTAGTTGGGGTGAATTCAACTTCAACATTAACACTTTTCAGAAACGTTGCCTTATAAAACAGAGCTAGGATAAAGACCTTGCATTGGATGACTGAGAAATGACCTTGTTTCAGCAATCCAGTACATTGATTTGAATATCTTTACTCAGACTCTAATCCCGCAATACTAGATTGTGTTTTTCTTTGCTCCTTCTCTTCTTTCATACCATATCACCAAGGCCCACAGTCTATACCCCATCCATTGTAAAATTTATTTTTTCTGCATTTATTGACTTTTAGCACAAGGTTTATGTTGCTGTGTAAGAATAAAACACATTGTGTGGAGCCAAAAAAAAAACTCATGACTGGCAGAATTTATGGACTATTGCCCAGGTACAATGCCCTTGAACCCATGTTTAATTCCAGAAAATATACAGTTAATCGTAGGGCCCTGGGTAGTGTTGTTGAACAGAGAGACCTAGGTTTCAGGTAGCTACTTCCTTGAAAGTTGTGTCACAAGTACACAGGGTGGTAAAGAGGGTGTCTGGCATGCTTGTCTTTATTGCTTGGACCATTGAGTATGGGAGTTGAGACATCAGTTTGCGGTTGTACAGGACATTGGTGAAGCCACTTTTGGAGTTCTGTGTACAGTTCTGGTCACCCTGCTATGGGAAGCATATTATTAAATTGGAGACGTTGCAGAGTGTTTGAGTTATAAAGAGGTGCTTTTAAGTTGGGACTTTTTTCACTGGAGCACAGGAGATCGGGGGTGACCTGATAGAGGTTTGTAAAATCATGAGGGGCATAGATAAGGTGAATAAGTCATTTCCTAAGGGTAGGGGGGTTCAAAACTAGAGGACATAATTTTAAGGTGAGAGGAGAAAGATTTAAAAGGGACCTGAGAAGCAACTTTTTCACAAAGGGAGCGATGCATATGCAGAATAAATTGCAGGGAAAGTGGTAGATGCACTTAGAACATTTAGAAAGCATTTGGCCAGGTACATGAATGGGAGAGGTTTAGACGGATATGGGACAAACACAGGAATTTCTGACTAGTTTAGTTTGGGAAGCTTGGCCAGTATGGACAAATTGGACCAAAGGGTCTGTTTCTAGCCTGTATGACTCTATAACTCTACAATCTTACATTTCAAGGAAACATATACCATTAGACCAGTCAGAAGTCACATGACACCAGGTTATAGTCCAACAGCTTTATTTGAAATCACAAGCTTTTGGAGCTGTGGTCCTTCATCAGACTATCAGATATTGGAGTGGAATTAGGCCATTTGGCTCATTGAGTCTGCTCAGCAATTCAGTCATAGCTGAGATAATAGGAACTGCAGATGCTGGAGAATCCGA
>JAHRHZ010000032.1:13453767-13504732 GCA_024137785.1 Ginglymostoma cirratum
AGGCCCGAAACGTCAAGTTTTCCTGCTCCTATGATGCTGCTTGACCTGCTGTGTTCATCCAGCCCCATGCTTGTTATCTCGGATTCTCCAGCATCTGCAGTACCTTTTATCTCAGAGATGGTCTTATCTTTGATTCATACTATGGGAGTAGTGAGACTACATGAAGTAAAAACATAAGGATTTGATTTTAAGTACGAGTTTAGCATCAAGGAAGAGACAATGTATGGTGCATAAGAAACATTCTGCATCCAATCTACCCCCAATACATTTCTGGACAGTGTTGTTTCCTTGAGATCAAATATATTCAAATGTGCATCATCAAACCATCTGATTACCAGTATTACATGTTACCACAGCCAGGTGGAAATTCAACTTCACAGAATATTAATGAGCTGCAACATTAGCTGCAAAGGCAGACTTAAATATTTGAGTTGTATGGCATTTTCATTCACATAACAGGTTATATGCTTGCATATTTGCTTTTCTTATTGGAAAAATATATTATTCCATTGGTACACTTGGCATGTAACCCTTGACAAGTATTATCTTTGTTCGTGTCTGTTTTTCATCCAATGTATATTACATGTAATGATCTATTCCAGTGTTTAATTAACTCGCCTCCAGAAGTTTGCTGATGTGTGACTGTTTTATGACTTTATCTTGATGATTAGCACAACTATTATATCATGCTGCAATGATTTTGCCAAGTCAGTTTGGATCATGTCACAGGACAGACAATAGTGCGACTCAAAGAGCCAAATATATGTTGCATAAATACAAGTTGCATTAAGCCAAACTTGAAGAAAAAGTGAGGATGACATCAAATTATTGCAGCCAGCAATGAGTGCTCAATGGGCAGAGGTATGGCAAATAATCTTTGTGGATTTTCCCTTGACATCTTCTCGTAAGGACAGAATTTCAAATATTGCAATTATGTCCTATTTAAAAGTTCCCTTTCCTTTCCTCATTACAGCTATCCTAAGTACTTAGGACAAAAAATTGTTATGCACTTGTTTTTGAGGATGTGGTTTGCAATCACAAACAACCTGTGCTTGTTGCCATGGAAGGAGGCAGTATGGGAATCAACAGAATGATTTTAGCAAGTTGCACAGTGCACCCTGCTGACTGATTTCACGCACAATAAGGGGTCTGGTTTCAATTAGCTTGTTGCACTTTGAAACAATCTCTGCCTCTTAAATTCACAAGATTTGTAGCCTCTTACCTGTTCTTTTGACCATAGTATGGCTGTCCCTACATAAAATTCTGATTGTGGATATTTCAGGAATAGTAATGATGTTGAATGTCAAGAGGAGATGATTTGATTGTGTTTTGTTGGAATTGGTTATTGGACGATACCTTGGTTGTGTTAATGTTACTTCAACCCATGACTGAATGCCATCAGATCTTGCTAGTTCTGTAGTCTGTTTGGCAGTGTGCCCTTCATATCTGGCAGTCTTAATCAGTAGTAGTGGTGCTACCAAATTACTTGTTCATAATGGCCACTGAAGTTCCTCACCCAGAATATGTTCTCAGTGCTATTTTCAAATGGTGTCCAACGTGGAGGAATGCTGATTCATCAGCTTGAAGAGTTGAGAGCAAGGTTGGGAGTTGGACTTAGTAAAATGCTTCCTTGCCTATATTTGATGTTGTCAAAAGTCACACAACACCATGTTATAGCCCAACAGGTTTCTTCCGGGGATGAAGGGGCAGTGCTTCAACAGCTTGCCATTTCAAATAAACCTGTTGGACCGTGACTTGGTGTCGTGTGACTTCTGACCTGGTTCACCCAAGTCTAACACTGGGACCGCCACATCATTTATTTGACGTTGTGTTGGCACATTAGGGAAGGGAGAAGCACCAAAAAGACAAGCACTAAGAAGTTGGATAGGGTGAATAGTTGATTTCTATTTAATTGTGAGTGGTGTGGATAAAGATGTTAGTAAGAAGGATTTGTTTGTTGCTCTTTTTTGTTGAATGGTGACAATGGGGATTCTGTGAAGTGAAATCTTAATTAGATGTGGCAGTGGTGAATCGCAGGCCTGTAGTGGTCAAAGAAAGCAACTTCATTAAAAACAGAGATAACACGGTGTAGAGCTGGATGAACACAGCAGGCCAAGCAGCATCAAAGGAGCAGGAGAGCTGACGTTTCGGGTCGAGACCCTTCTTCAGAAAATGTCCTGACCTAGTCTGCTTAATGTCAGCTTTCCTGCTCCTCTGATGCTGCTTGGCCTGCTGTGTTCATCCAGCTCTACGCCGTGTTATCTCAGATTCTCTGGTATCGGCAGTTTCTACTATCTCATTAAAAACAGAGTCTGGATTTGCATTCTTTCTCACCCCATCCAGAGAGACAGGGTGCACTCTGCCTCCATTTTTTTCTCCTCTTCCTCATCATTCTTTTCCTCCTCTTATTCTACCTCGTACTACTCCCAAAGGTCTCTAGACAGAGGCAAACATGGAGCATGCAGCAGGTTACTATGAGATTTGAAACCCACTCTGAAATGAATTGTAAAGTTGTAAAAAGCAGTCAAGGAAGTAGAGGTCTGGCTTGAGCAGCCGGAGTCTCTGCTAAAACTTTGCATGACTCCTGCTCATCAATAATAATATTTCAGCTTGGCTTGATAAACTCTCTTTTGGTTTTCTGCTCCTCCCAAGGTTTCTTGATAACCTTGTATGAACAATATGGGTTAGTGAAACTTCAAAAACATGTCCAACATCATCAATCCTTTTGGAATCCCATTTGGAGCAAGGAAAATCAATTGTTAAACGTGCCTATACCCAGCAATGTAGAATAATTGGCAGTCATCTATATTGTTTATCTTTGCAAATTTATTCCAGTAAATCTCAACACCAAGCAAAATTAGGAGGCGCAAGAATTATTTTTTGCATGAGATTGATAATTTTAAAAACTTAATTGAAGGCATTGAAAAGAAAATGCAACTTATTAGATGAATGTAATCATGTTATTGTAAAATGTTCAGATTTGAAATGTCAGTCACCAAGATAAGCACAGCAAATGAAATGCTTTATCAGAGAACAGTCTGGCAATTCTTGAACGCAAGTGTTGCTTCACGGCATGGCAGTTGCTACAGTTAGTGTTGGTTTCACAGTTCATTAGAGTGCCACCAAGTGGTGTCTCAGGGCAGTATTGATATTTAACATTGAACTTCCCACTTAGTGTGATGCAATCATTAATCACAGATTGGGGTCTAACAGGTATTTGTGGTTGGTAATTTTCATAGTTAACTGTTAGCATTTTCATATAGGAAAGCCTAAAAAAAAGTAACATTTCAAATGGGGTCCACAACCTATGGAGATATTTTATTTTCTTCTTTCTAGAATCAGAGAATCCCTATAGTGTGGTAGTAGGCCATTTGGCCCATCAAGTCCATACTGACCCTCTGAAGAGCATCCTACCCAGACTCACTCCCCTACCCTACCGCTGTAACCTTGTAATTCCCAAGGCTAATCCACCTAGCCTGGACTGTGGCAGGAAAGCAGAGCATCCAGATGAAACCCATGCAGACACAAGGAGAGCATGTAAACACCACCCAAACAATCACCCAAGGGTGGAATCAAACCTGGGTCTGTGAAGCAGCAGTGCTAACCTCTGAACCACCATGCCTTGAAGGTATTTTAATGTTTTATAGGTGGAGAGAGAAACCAAAGTGGTGTTAATTGGTTTTATTCTCTGGCAAAGCCATCATTTATTGCTCATTCCATACTTGCCCCATGAGAAGGCACTGGTAGGTGAATGTTGAAGGTGCTAATTGTGCCAGTTAAGTGCATTGCTTTATCCTGGATGGTGTTAAGCTTCTTGTGTATTGTTGGAGCTGCAGTCATTCAGGAAAGTGGAGAGTATTCAATTACACTTCTGACTTTTGCCTTGAATAAAATAAAGATGGTGGATGATGTAGATGATGAACACGTTAAGGGAGGTCAGAATTCCTAGTCCCTGACCTGGTCTTACAGCTTCAGTATTTATTTTTCTCATTTAGTTTCTCGTCAATGGTAAACACCAGATTGTCAATAGTGGGGTATTCAGCAGTAATAAAATCATTGAATGTTGATGGGTGATTCCTAGATCTTCTTTTGAGATAGTTCATGCTTTGCACTTGAGTGGTGTGAATGTTGCCTACAACTAATAATCCAAAATCTGGGTGGTATCCACATCATGCTGCTTATAGAGGTAAATGACTTCAGCATCTGAGAAGTGCAAATAATACTAAACATTGTGCAATCACCATTGAACATCTTAACTCAATGAGGGAAGGTGCGGTATGACTTTGATTGACACTACTGGCACCTCATGATATCTGCCACCTCTGTCAGTCGGTGTTTCAGAGTAAGGGTTGTTTCAGGTAGTTCATTGTCATCAATCGTTCTTATCAATAAGTAAAAATAGAAACTGCTGCAGAAACTCAGTAGACTTAGCAGCATCTGTGGTGAGAGAAAACACAGTTAACATTTTGAGAATGATATGACTCTTCTTCAGAACAGGAAGAGGTTAGGAAATTGTATTTTTTTGCTATTGACAGGGTTGGAGGTGGAGCAAATGGAATGGATGGTGCGGGTATGCAGAACAGCAAACAAAGGGATTGCTATTGGTGGGAAAAGAAAAAAAAGCATTATAAATATTGAGAGGCTGAAAATGGTGGCGTACAAAATAATTTTGCTAACTTTATTCAGGTGTGACAGGACTTTGACATGCTTGTACAGAAGGCAATTAGGAAAGCACTTTTAACACCATTTACCAATTTCATTGCCAATATTTTCTTTAGCTATGAAAGGATATACTTTCATAAGAGCGAGTGCAATGAAACTTCGCTAAACTGAGTTCTGGTATAAGGGGATTACTCTCTGAGGAGAACCAATTAGTCTACACCTATATTCTCTTGCGTTTAGGAGAATGAAAGCTATGTAACTACAATAATTTAAATTCTTAAGAGCCTGGGCAATGTAGATGCTGGGCCAATGCTTCTCTTGGCTGTGGAGTTTAGAAGTAAGTATCACAGTCTGAGAATAAGGGGTTGGTTACTTAGGACTGCGAGTAAGGAAATTATATTATTGAGTATCTCGAGATAATATGGGTTAGTTAGTTGAGACAAAAGATAAACTGTGGTATTATTGAATAATGCAGCAGGCTTGAGGACTAAATAACCTGCTCCTAATCTATTTCTTACCTTTTTTCTGCTTCTACAGAAACACACAATATAGAAGAATGTCATACTGCCTGTGCTCGTGATTTAGTTGAGCTATCCAATTAGTTCCACATCTTAGCCTTTCTCCCATAGGCTTTCAAGAATTTATTTGAAAATTAATATTAATCTACTCTTCCCCTCATGCCACCTCTGTTTTTTGGCTCATTATCTTAAACTGTGTCTTTCTATTACTAGAAATGTTTTCTCCTACACTATTTGATGAAATTTCTGTAAGGTCCAACCAATCTAATGATGTCACACAATCTTGGGTGGTGAAAAGAGGAGTCTAGATTGAGATCCTGATGGAGACAGATGTGTCATTGTTGTTTCCTGGCTAATCTTAGTTACTATACTAAACTATCCAATGTTGATTGTATCTATTGCTAGTGTGCTATTGCTATTGTGAAGGCAGGTGGTGCTCTAGTTAAAACTGATCAGTGGTTGAGCCTGTATTACTGTCAGCCAAATGGTCGCTTGGACTAAATATAGAAAAGAGGATTCGCAGCAGTACAGTGCACATAGCATGGGGATCTGGGTGAGATTGTTTCTTAAATATCACAAGTTAACAATGGTGAATAAAGTCCATTGCATCTAAGAGAAAATAAATTTTAGAAGTTAAATGAGGTTACTGCTTTAAATACTTTGCCTCTTAAAGAATACTCATTAGACAGCACCTGCAAGTGCTTGTGCAAACAAGTAATTAGTGGAGTTGTGTAAGAAACAAGGCACTTCAGGCTAGAACCATCATTCAAACAAAATATGGGGCACAGAAGAACCAGGGTGAGATTTGGTATTTGACAGCCAATTTTGGACCTTTGTGAAGGAAGTTTAAAATCCCTGTTGGCAAGTAGATAATGGTTAAATTAATGATGCTAAAGACCAAGTCATGAAAATTAAAAATTAAAGAAGGAGTACTTATTGTTCGCAGTAGGTGCAGTGACCATGAAGCAGAGCTACTGTAGCAAAGTCAGGAGCCATAGAATTAAGTTACACTGGACTGCAGTATCAAGAATGTCATTGGGCTCATTTAATGTGATAAAAGGGCAATTTAAAAGCTAGAAGGGAGAGAGTCTAACAGAAGAAGATAGTTTGAAGTCTTTTAAATCAATAAGAATGGAAGATTAAAGCACAATTTTGCCAAGAAATGTTTTTAAGGCTGCAACCATAAAGCTTTTTTGGAAAGTAATGGAAGGGGATATGCAATGTACTTCAGGCTGTGAAAGTTGGGAAAGTGTCCACTTGGTCAATGATAAAGTGGAAAACCTTTAACTTAGCTGCAGAAAGTGTGGAAAACTGTCACTTAACCTGCAGATGGCAGGAAACCACTACTTTGTGTGTAAAGATGTGGGAAATCCATTAGTAAGCCACACAGAGGTACTATATTGTTATTAAACAAAATTTAAAGCTTTATTAGAAAAAAAGATACAGAATTGCTACAATATATGATTTATAGCTTTAAAATAAGGAAATAATAAAGCCTTGTTTTAAAGCCTTGTAAGGTAAAGAAGATAAAACAGCATTGTATAATGTAGACTATAAAATCTATTTAGCAGAGACAGAAATGCAGCAGTGTTTAGATAAAACAGAAATTAAGACATCATGAAAGGATGAATCATAAATAATTACACCAAGAAGACAAGGCTGGAGATATAATAAAATTGCAGAGATTTAATTTCAGAGATGCGCCAAAGAAAACTCAATTCTGGATATCTTAGAGAAAACAATACTTACAGCACAGAATGTTTTTCAGCTTTAAATACTAAATCTGTAGTTGATTAAGTAAATACACTAAATGATAAAAAAAGACCCGTGGATGTTAGAAACCAGAAACAAAAACAGAAATTGCTGGGAAAAACTCAGCCAGTCTGGCAGCATCTGTGGCGAGAAGGCAGAGTCAACGTTTCAATTCCAGTGACCTTTGTTCAGAATGGAAGAATGGGTTCTGAAGAAGGATTACTGGATCCAAAATATTGATTCTGCTTTCTCTGCACAGATGCTGCCAGCCCTGCTGGGTTTTTCCAGCAATTTCTGTTTTTAAGCAAGTAAATACACTACTGTTTTCAATAGGACCTACAGCTGACAACATTCTCAATTTTCAAAATATAAAAGAAGGCACAGACACTTTTGAGTTGCTCTTCAACATTTTGACAATTAATTTAATCTGAATATAAACAAAAATCTTGAAATAACAAGAGTTAGTAAAGAAGTTCACTATCCAAAGGAATCAATAGAAAATTTCATTAATTATCTCCACAGATCAGTGGAAAACTTTGACTGTAAAGCTTTGAAATCAGATTTTGTATGAAACCAAATAATTTTTGAATCATTGATAAGTTTTTGATACATCTAATAAGGTCCAAAGAAAATCTGACTTTGGGAAAGGCTATTCAAAATGTGGTGGAAGGAACCCTGCAAGAAAACAGAAACCATCCATATAGTATAAACATTCTCTAGGTACACATGACAAGGCATCATAAACAGTTAGTGCTGTAAATAATGTCTCACAGTTGCAAGTTGTACCAAGTTATGACATACGTATGCTACATCTGTAAAACTATAGGTCACTTCCAGAGGATGTGCAGAAGAAGGACCCAGTTTCAAAGCAGCAAAAAGCCCAAATTCTTACTCATTTTAATGCTACAGAAACATCAGCAGTAGGAAAAAGCATTCATAGAGTAAATTAGTAATTCAACTGACTGAACTTTGACAGAACCTATTTGTGTTCATTGCCATCTCATTTTTTTTATCTTACTACAGGGGTCAGTCTCACTGTCTCATCAGTTGTCTCAAAGGTATTATCCATTCCATAATGGATAGGAATACCTGATTGTATTTGCATTGCTGACCATATCATTGTTATGGGTGAGTTAAAGGCAGAGCATGAACACAATTTTCAGCTGCTGGTGACAGCAATTCAATTCAATTCAAAGGACTAACATTTAACAGAGTCAAATCAACATCAACCTGATAAACCTCTTTGGGTCTATTTATTTTGTCCAGAGAATCCATTCTATTCCAGTTAAGATTAAGGATAATTAATAAATGCTGACCCCACAGGATGAAGAGCATCTGCAATGTTGCCTTGAATCTTTTAAATTTCCTATAGCTATACAATCAGCACCTTGCAGAAAAGGTTTTATCTGCTGAGGGATTAGCTCAAGAAAGACATCTCCTATATGTGGAAATACAACTACCAATATGTCTTTGCTTCTCTCAAGTAGGTTCTTTCAGCAAAATCTTTCTTATTGTAATACAATTACCCTAGAAAAGACATGATTCTCAAATCCAACGCATTGCAAAAAGTTTGCAAGACAAAAGACCTATTGCCTTGATTCTAAACCCTGCCATTTGCACAAGTATACATGTCTAGGAAGGTGGTATTATTGCCAAATAGGTAATTCAGAGACCCAGGTATTGTTCTGGGGACCTGAGTCAAAATCCCACCATGGCAGATGGTGGAATTTAAATTCAATAAAAATCTGCAATTAAGCATGTTAAGAGAATAACCATGAAACTGTTGTTAATTGTCTAATGTCCTTTAGGGAAGAAAACTGCCATCCTTAGCTGGTCTGGTCTACATGTTACTCCAAACCCACAGCAATATTGCTGACTGTTAACAATTAGGGATGGGCAATAAATACTGGCATTGCCAGCAAAGTTCACATCCCATGAAGGAATTAAAATAAAACCAACTATTCCAACATTGAGGGTGAGACATCAAACCTGGAATTAGGCATCATGCAATTTCACATATACTTATTTTGCAGGAAATTTACCAATGAACCGGATCATAAGCCATCAGAAACAATATGTCACAAACTGCAAATAAGTGCAGGGCCATTTTTGCAGCGTTTACTTGTCAAGGGGTAAGGATATGACTTTGAAGTGAGATATAAGCCAGGTGCCAGAATGATTACGTAAACACTCACTGAGCAAATTACCCAATCGATAAAAGACCATGCTATTCCTTTTCACCTATATGGTGATGCTACAGATTATGAAGTGGAGGTGCCAGTGTTGGACTGGGGTGGACAAGGTCAGAAATCACATGACACTGGGTTATAGTCCAACAGGTTTATTTGAAAATATAAGCTTTTGGAGCCTCACTCCTTCTTCAGGTGTTGAATAGTCAACACCTGAAGAAGGAGTGAGGCTCTGAAAGCTTGTATTTTCAAATAAACCTGTTGGACTATAACCTGTGTTGTGTGACTTCTGACATAGACATTTAAGGTGAAGATCTTCTCAAGGTGATTAGATTTTGGGCACAGCCAGAGTGAACAGTTGAAATTAGAAACTGCCAGAGATGATCAACTATAAGACTTACATGAGAACATTATTTATGCCATGGCCTGACAGTACTAAATAAGCGTATGAGGCAATTCCTTCATTTTGGTCATAGAAGGACAAACTTGGTATATTGTGTCAGTTCATCTTCAAGAGCAAACAAGGTCGAATATCAAAAGCATTCTGCCAAGATATGACATCCATGTTATACCAGGAACACATGGTTATAGTACACACAAGTCAGCTAGCACACGAATCTGTGCACTGGCCAGGGATAATTCAAGGTATTCAATGACTTGCATGTGACTAATGCCAAATACATCAAACCTAGCATTGAAGGGAATCTCTTTATCCACATGAAGTTCCTTCCATTCCTTGGACAAAAGTAGCAACAGAACTATTCAGACTATATGGGGAATCTTACATCTTTGTGATGGATTACTTCTCTCAATTTCCCATGGTTCAACAACATAACAGTGCAATAAGCATTACCATTGCTGATACACTGAATATTATTTTCAGTTTATTTAGTATTGCAGATCAAATACAGTCTAACAAAGGACCACAGCACATTGGCAAACCATTTCAAGATGTACACTAAGTAGGGAGTAATCCATATTATACCATCACCTATCTACTGATGCTCATATGGTCTAGCAGAACATACAATTCATACTATTAAATCAATGATCATTACTGCACCATCTGCAAAGCAAGATTTTCACATTGCATTACTGCATGTTGTGCCACACCAATGGAGAAGGGATTACCATCTAGAGCATAATTTATACTCAGAAGGCAAGTATAAACCCCACTTTGCATAGCAAATAAGACATTCTTCTTGAAAGACAAATGAGAATTAAGCAGATGGAGGAGCTAGGAGCAAGTAGATAACTACCACAAATGTGCACTGAACAGATGGTGTGAATTAGAACAAAGTTGCTGGAAAAGCTCAACAGGTCTGGCAGCGTCTGTGAAGGGAAAAACAGAGTTAATGTTTCGGGTCTGGTGACCCTTCCTCAGAACTAGTCCGGGTCACCGGACCTGAAATTTTAACTCTGCTTTCTCCTTCACAGATGCTGCCAGACCTGATGAGCTTTTCCAGCAACTTTGTTTTTGTTCCTGATTTACAGCATCCGCAGTTCTTTCAGGTTTTATTTAGTGTGAATTAGAAAGATAAATACGAATATTTGGATATGTGCAAAGGTTTCAAGAATAATGTAGCTACACTGTGAAGGAACAGAAGCTAGCTCAGAGCAATGTAAAGCCCACCAATCAGACATAAAGGGAGTGAGGAAGAATAGTCCAAGAATGATGATTTTGTGATGATGTTGAGTGATAGCAACCAGCAGCAAGACAACCAAATTGTCAAACAAGTGCAAAAGACAACAGTGCGTATCTCTTTAGGCAGGTATACGATCAACAGAGTAAGATAAATTGTTAAAAATTCAAAGGCTTACATTGAAGTTTAAAATGTTAGCCTTGTAAACTGTTTTTACCTGTTTGTACAATTATTAAAATGGTACAGATACAATCATGTATGTCTGTTTGGGATTTATTTTTATCTAAGGAACAAGTGAGATGTGTCATGTCTCACAGCCAGTCTGTTAGTATACTTTTAAGAGACATGCTCATGATATCAGCACCACATCATAGTATGGGAGCCAACAGTAAAAGAGCTCAGACTCTATCTTACCTCAGATCACTCTCATGCAACTATGTTTCTCTCTTATAACATTCTTACCAGACCATAGTGCTGCTCTCTCATTAGAGAGGGGCAGATGGGAAGACAACTTGTGGTGGCTTAACCTGAGGGTCACCACACCTCAGGTAGGGCAGAGGTTGAGAAGGAGAGTCCTTCATGGTAATCTCAGCCCATTCAGGAATTGAACATATGCTGCTGGCAAACCAGCCATCCAACCAACTGAGCTAAATGAAACCCGCAATTCCACAATATCCACATCCAATTTCTTCTTATGGGAGATTGCATAACATTGCCGCCTCTGGTAAAACACGCCGTTGGAGGCAGACACAACCACTCAGCTACTTCTAAAGTTGATCTCAAATCTCCTATACTCTGAAGTGTACCTTTTTGTCCAACATCAGTTCATAGCCAGGTAAACCTGATTGTAAAGATGAATCTTAAACAGGAGTAACATACATTAACAATGCTTTGTATGAACTCTCCATTTTTGTTTTGGTAATCTTAAATTTTCTCCTCTAGTTACTAACAAATCTGGCTTGGCACTTTAATATTGGGCACAATTTTGAAACTTACAGAGGCCAAGTAATTAGGGAACAGCTGAAATACAGCCAGGAATTTCCTCAGAGTTGGTCTTGCTCTGCCATTGTAATTGCATTGGCACCTCTATTTATACACAACGTTAAAGGTCTAGTTATACACTTGCCTATTGGAAAATTTGAAGGTGGGTGGTATGTAAAATTCACAGCATGGCTTTTCCATCACCGACCTGCTTGCCCTGACCTTTCTGAAACTTAATAGAGGATGGGATAGCTATTGGGCAGCCATTTGCCATGGAGGATTGGTGGTGGTGGTGGTGGTGGGAGGGGGGAGGGTGGGGAAGGGGTGGGGGGGCACTCTGATTCACTGTATTTAGGTACATGTGACTACAATAAACCAAATTAAATATATTACCTGTGACGGGGATAGTCCACATGGGAAGCCTACAGCACTGCATGGGTTGGTATGAAACAAAGATGGGAGAGAGCTGAACCTAGTTTGTGGGTCCCCAACAATAAGCCCATTAAAGGCAACATACACCCCCTCCCCTAACTCCAAACTTCATAACTCTCCCTTTGTCCACTCCCCTGATCTTTCAAACCCTGTTTCCATCTCCTTCACTGTGGCTGCCACCTGGCCTTGACATTAATCTGGGCTTATCTCTAAGCCTGGGCTCCTCTTTGTCAGGACTTGCTGTGTTCCCAGCAGTGAGCACCACTCCCACACTGCACTTCAGGGACTTCAGAGATGCTGGTCATCCAAATGCTGAGAGTTCTCTAAGGCAGGGCTACATCCCCAGACACAGACAGATATTTTCCAGTGTTAAATTGTTTGGGATGGCTGGCAGGGTTGTGAACAGGATCTCCCTCAACCTTTTAGCCAGGGGTCAGGGTCTTGACACCTAGTTAAATACAGCCCAGAGTTCCGGCACATATTGAGTGAAGTGTGAGCCATTCTCAGGAAATTTGCAGTGTCTGTAATTTCAAAGGCCAATGATTTTGAAATTGGCCAGATAGAGGCTGCATGAAATTGAATAGGGCAAAATGTGAAGTGATACATTTTTAAAGGAGGAAGGTGAATTATAAATGTAGAAAATAACAATAAAAGAAAACAAATGCTAAAACATTAAGGCAACTAAATGAGTAGCTTTACAGATCTTTTAAAATGGAAGATCAAATTGTCCATTTTATAATAAACTAAACATTTAGTATCTTAGGTTTTGTAAGTAAGAACACAGTACATAAACAAAGTGGTAACACTGTCTGAATCATTGGTTAAGGTTCAGCTTGAATATTGTCTCCAATTTCCATTTCCAAGAGGGTTCATTCAGATATTAAAGTGATACAAAGCTTGAGAAACTGGGCTCTTCTAATTAGTAGAAGAAAGATTAAGAGGGACTTGAGTGGGTGTTCAAAATTCTGAAGATTAGGACTTTTAATGGAGAATTGTTAGATAATCTACTACTATCAGGAACTAGGTGTACATTAGCTTTTAAGAGGAAAGGAAACTTTTTTTAAAGTACCAGGATATGGGAAGAGAGCAAGCAAGTGGGTCTGCTTTGAGTAGGTGAGCAGATGCATGATGAGCTATTCCTTCAGTACAGTCAAGTTCTATATTTAAAAAAGCATTTTTTTCTCAGTGGTTAATAAAAAAACTAACCAATTTGAACACATAGGGACAATCTATAAAAACTGGAGGCTAAATTGCATATTTAAATGCTGAAATGCTCGATCAGCATTATTGACAATTATGCTGGGAGCAAGTTCACTGCTGTTTCTCTGAAACTGATGCTATGGATTTTAGGGAGTCAGTGCAAGGAAGCACCTCCAGGAAAACATCTCAGGCTGTTAGAAGGGCTGGAAAATGAAGCCTTGGTGCCTGAGCTGTTTTCCCTCCCAAGAAAACACATTTAAACATGTCAAAAAAACACATGCTCCTATCTTCTTGGCACACTGGTTTCCAAAGAGGTATTATATTTCTCAGAGGCTGGAGTTACAAGAACAAGTGAGTCTCCATTCCAGTGTCTTTGTCCAGAGAAGACAGAGGCTTCACACGAAACCAGGGCTACCAAAATTCCTAATATATGGCAACACCTGTCCTATCTAACCTAGTTTGTAGGCTTTCAACCTCATTCTCTTCAGAGTTACAGCAGGAGTATTTAGAAAACATCAAGGATTTGTGTTCCTCTCCTGATCAAGGGGATTAAAATAATTGATTGCTTTGGTACAACTGATGACATGACTTTTTTTTACATGTCTTGTGTTTGCATTTATTGTGGTACCCTTCCCATACTTTCATAGATGTCATCGTCTTCATTGTTTCTATCTTTATGAGATTGTTTATTCTTCATTGTTTTACCTGTCAAGATAAAAGAAAGTATGATTATGATTAGTGTTCCTTCAAGAAATAGGGCAACATTCATACTTACATACGATTGCACATTAATTTGGACTGCAAGATGTCATTGGTGATTACCACTTGATGGGGAGATTCAGGACATTAATTTGTAACTATAATACTTCAATACAAATATGTAAAATCATATATGTTTTCATCTATTATTATATGCTTGTTTTATATTCCCCTTGTCTAAGACCTCTGCATGCTCTCACTTTAGATGGTTAACAGGAGGTCTCCAGAAATATTGCTTTTGATGCAATGTGTGGTTTGTAAAAGCATCCAGCAGCTTTTAAAACAAAACAGCACCTGGTTAACTGCAAGAAAAGCAAGTTATCATTAACTACACTAAATGCATCTTCACAGTGCATTCTATACTCACATGCAGAATCTATTCTCCTTTCCTGCTCATCACGGGCAGGGTGCAAGGTAGGGGAATTAAAATTGAGGCCAATGTCTCAGTTTAATCCTGTTATAATATACACCATCACTTTCACTTTGATATGAAAAGGTCTCTGAAGTGTATCAAAATGAAATTGGTGGTTTAACTTGGAAATGAGTCCTGATTTGACTCCTGAAACCAATGAAGTTTGGAGGCGTGAGAAGCTGCCTGGTAGGAAATCTCACACCAGTTAAAGTTCACAGCAAGTGTTTGCATAACCTTTGCATAACATTGCAACTTAATTTTCAAAATGCCTGTATATTTTTCAAGTGTAAGTGTACAATGATTTTCACTTAAAATGGAAGTGGGTCTCTCCCCTGCACTTTTCCCAATATTAAAAATGAGCTTTCAAGCATGCTGAAACACAACTCCAGATCATCAACCATAACTGGGGTTTGACAGCTGTACATTACATGTTAACTGGTTTCACATCATTACCAGCTGTATAATGGCAGCCCAGCTGTACCTAAATAGATCTAATTACACATTGGCAATCAAGTTTTGTCCGATCAGTTTCTCCAAAGCAACGGCATTTTTCTCTCCCAGTTCAACTTTCAAAATTCCACTGCAATGATGACATGGCCTGAAATGTGGAACAGTTGATGGCTGGACAAATTTCACACTGTGAAAACTACAGAAAAGCAACTGCCATGCACAATTGTTTTGAAGTTATGAGTTATAATGTGTATTTTTTCTGAATGGTTAAGGTTGGTGGATGGTGTGGGTTGGTAAGTGTGAAACACAACTGCATCACATTAGTGATAAAATTGATAGCAGCTTCTGACTTTATCAATGAATATAGCAGAGAATCTACCAGTGGGTATGTCGCTGATTGCCAAAACAAACCACTGCGGTCATTGAAGTCAATGTGAATACATAAGGCATCATTTCCAAAGTCCATATATGTGCCAATTTCATTTTCAAAGCCTATCTCTACAGGAAAGTCATGGCTTGATTTTCCACAGGGTACGGACTGTTTTGGGTAGGTTTGGGTGAATGGGAGATGTTGGGTCCAGCAGGAAGTGGGGTGTCAGGTCCTGCGTGGGAAAGGGAGGGATGTTGAGTCCTGGGATTCATGTCAGGTTTGTTGGAGGGAGAGAGGGAATCGAGTCCAGCAAAGGGGAAAGGGTCCTAGATACAGGAAGAGAGGGGTTGTGTTAGGTTCTGGAAGGTATGAAGGGTCTAGATGAGCTCCAGTTGTAGGAGTAGTGGGGTAAGGTGAGACTCAGTTTCACAGTTTTCCAGGAGTTAGACTAATTTTACAGACTAACATCTCCTGAGTAACTATTTATTTAATTTCAGTGAAACTTCCCAAACTCTCCAATTTAAAAGAACACCTTTGGAGGGTTCCAGATGGGCGTGTAATTGCCCAGTGGAATCTGCAATTTCAGAGTCTCTTCAGAGTGTCCTACTCTGGGGCTTGTGCAACACAGTAATGCACAACCTTCATCTATGTTGCAGAAAAAAACTGTTTGGCCATCAGAAAACTGGGTCAATGTTGATTCAGGGATGTATAGTGGTCAGGTTACCATGTTTATCTTCTCTGTTCTTCTTGAAAATGGTAACATAGAATCTCTTACGTTCTCCTGAGAGACCAGAAAGAATGACTAATGTAAAATATGGCATCTCTGACAGTGCAGGATTCCCTTAATACTGCACTGACATATCAGCCTAGACTATGTCAATAACTCCAAAAACTTATGATACACTGCCAAATGGTAACAACTGAACCATGGCTTATGGTGGTACAGAAGTGGGTGGGTTGGTAAAAAGGATGTCTCAGGATTCAGACTTTTAACACTTTAACCTCCCACCTCCATCCAAAACCATGCACTTTTTGAAGTTAAAATTCCTCCAATGAATCTAGACAATTCTTGAGATTTTCATTTTGAGATACTATACTTCAATTCTTGAGATCTTAGAATTTTTAAAAATAATCACACTTTAGGTTTATAGTTTAGTTTAATACTTTGTCTGAATAATGAAAATGCATCAACATGAAAAATTAGTTCTGTTTTTCTCTCCAGATGAGACCTGGCCTGTTGAGAATTCCCAGCATTTTTCACTTCTTTTTCAGCATCAATGGTATTTCATCTATGTACACACATTATATGTTAGTACTTACTACAAGAAAACAAAGGATATTGTTTCGGAAATTTAAAATCGTTGATATTGTAATGTGGCTGCATGTTTGCTTATGTGACATTTATAGAAGCAGACAATGACAAAATGAGTTATTTTGCACTCTTGGTATGAGTTGTTTGCCGGGTTGACTCGTTATGAAGCACGCCATCCTTTAAAGTCCATTACATTTTATGGACTTTAAGATAATTGCAAGGTCATAGAGTTCTACAGCATGGAAACAGACACTTTGGTCCAACTCGTCCACGTCAACCAGATATCCTAAATTAATCCAGTCCTTTTTGAAGATTTTCTGAAGAAGGGTTTAGGCCCGAAACGTCAAGTTTTCCTGCTCCTATGATGCTGCTTGACCTGCTGTGTTCATCCAGCCCCATGCTTGTTATCTCGGATTCTCCAGCATCTGCAGTACCTTTTTATCTCTGATACCATTAAACAACCAGTCTGACGAACGACATAACAGTGAAATTTGACTACAAAATTGCACAAAATATTATTTGATGCATGGTTATTTTTGCTATATTATGTTGTAAATCAATGATAATAATTGCCCAGGATTAGAACATTTTATTGTTGATTATTTCTGTAGAAAAGTTCAGAGACATCTGTAAATGCTAAAGTTTCGTTTTCCAAAGCTGTTAAAACCATAGTTGATTATGAGAAAGTTTACTGGGTGGAGCAAAGGTCCTGTAAGGATTCTGGGTGAAAGTAGATTTGGCAATCACAACTAGCAAATACACTGATGTTAATCATTTAAAAAAAAAACTCCGATTTTTGGTATCTCCATGCAAACACCAGTAAAACTTCACGAATAAAAATGAACTCTCAGAAAGTTATTAACTAAACTTTATAATTCATGTAATCCTGATATATATCCTCTCTAATTATGCTTATTATTTCTGTACATTAATATGTTCATTAGTGACTTAAACCTCTTCATTTCCTTTTCTTCCTTAAAATTCTTTCCATTGATCTAGATTTTCTTCATCTTGCCTGACAGATAACATACCCGAGATAACAAGGTGTAGAGCTGGATGAACACAGCAGGCCAAGCAGCATCAGAGGAGCAGGAAACAAGCCCAAGGAGCAGGCCTTCCAGGCCTGGAAGGCCCGAAACGTCAGCTTTCCTGCTCCTCTGATGCTGCTAGGCTTGCTGTGTTCATCCAGCTCTACACCTTGTTATCTCAGATTCTCCAGCATCTGCAGTTCCTACTATCTCAGATAACATACCCGCTCTGGCTCAGTCTCTATTTTTCACTATTTATTCACACATCATTCTTTCTGTACGGACAAATAACTGCCTTCCCACAGATTTCCACCAAGCTGAGGGCAAACTTGAAAGAGAATCCTGACAGAAATTAACAAAGACTTTCAAGCATTTTCTCTCATCATTCATTGCCTTTCAGTAAATCTATATTGGCGTATCAATTGTTTAATAAGTAACCACATTTCATGACTAAATTTCATAGTGGGGCCTGTTTTTAGAGATCAATTCCATTGTGGGTATTTACAACATTGGGTTATTTTTCTTTAAGTTAATTCTTGGGTGTGAGTATTGCTGACAAGAACAACATTTATTGCACACATATCATTGCCCTAACTGGTGTTGGAGTTTGTGAGAAACTTTGTCTTGAATTGCATAGCATTTTGATACAACTGAATGACTTGCTAAATCATTTTTGAGGGCAGGTAAGAATTAAGTAAATTAATTAGGTACTATAGTTCTCAAATGGTAGATAGGGATTGCAGGTTTACTCACTAAAGCGTATTAGAGAACTAATTTTTTGACATTTCAACAATTTCAATTTATTTTACTGATTCCAGTTTATTTTCTCTATTTATACTTTTTAAACAAGATATTTTAATCAATGTTTATTTTTGTCACCTATTGGTTCCTGATTAGTACCTAGCATAGAACAATATTTTGTTTTGCATTCTCAGTCACGTAGCTATCCATTTTTATTTTGTCTCCACTTACCTTGCCTTCTTGACCTTCTCCTGCAATGTCTCACAACAGCCCATGTCAAAATAGTTACGCTGATTAGTGCTCCTGTTCCAGACAATGCACCTATCAAACCATAATTTACCATGATGTAATCTAAAAAGTAAACCAAATATGTTAGATGAAACTAGGTGGGATTGACTAGATATTCCATTAATGAATATGACCATAATTCAATGAGTTCCTGCAGTAGCAGGAGTTGTGCAATTTACTTCTTTATAACCAAGTAGGAATGGGCATTGTTATCATTTGGGTATTGTTCTCAGATAAGCACTTTTATAAAGTATACTTAATTGCTAGCCACACAATTAACTTTTTGATCAGGAAATGGAAGCCTGTTTACATGCTACCAAAATTCAATTCAAACACACCAATGATATAGCACTCCTCCCTTGCGTCACCAAATTGTCCGCCTACTTATGAACTCAAAACTTGTTTTGGGCTGTGTATTATACAAGGAGATAAACATAATTTATTTGGTCAAATGCTGCAACTCCCGACATATTTCAATCAAATGAATATAGAGATTTTCAAGAGTTGGGGGTACTTTTAGAAGTTGGAAATGGAAATAAGAGCAGAATATCAGACAGAAATATATTAGATTTTGTATTATATTATAACTTATAACTTATGCATAGCTTTATAACTTTTATAACTTATACATTAGTTTCACAAAATGATAATGCTGGTCAAACAGAATTCTTACCATTGGTTTCATTAGCTTTCATGAAAGTGAGGTTAAAGACTGCAGTTGTGTTCCAACCATTATATATTTGTACTTCCTCTGAAAATGAAAATGTGAACAAGGAATTAATAACAAACAAGGAACTGACTCTTGTTACAAATCACGTCTTTGTGATTTAGGATACTGTCAAGTGTACATGTTACCACAAGGTGTAGGAAATTTCCTTTTTTAATAATGATTAGTATGTCACCCGTGGTTTTTCTTCCGGATGGAGGTGACTTGAGAAACTCTGAGGACTGGACAGCAACTGGAGATTGTGGAAACTACCAAGGAGTTGAGCATAGTCCTAAATGTTTGTTATGGAGTCAATAGAAGCTTGGCTAGTGGCAAGTGAAGATATTTTGGGGTAATACTGAAAAATGCTGGAGAAACTCAGCAGGTCTGGCAGCATCTGTGGAGAAAGACAGAGTTAATACTTCAAGTCTGGTATGATTCTTCTTTGAAACTGTGTTGATTTCAGATTTCCAGTATCCACAGTTTTTGCCTTTATATGAGATTTTGGGTGTTACTTGCAACTAAAATGCTGCTTTTATTGCTACATAATCAATTCCTATTGGCTGGGCCACTGTCAGATTCTTCACACAACTGTGGTTTTTCTATTCATCAATCCTGTCAGATTTAGCAATCAGTCCACAGGCCAGGAGAGTTCAGCCACTCAGAATGACTGGACATGTTCACAGCAACTTAAAGAGAAATATATTTGCATTTACAGTCACCTAACGTCATTTTTAAAAAGTAGACTAAGGACAACTAATGTAAGTGCTGGAGCTTTAAATACGAAATACATAAAGGACTTATGTTAAATAGCAGATTGCTGATGTGCTGAGATTCTACTAGTATTGCATAGGTTTGGTCTCGCCACATTGCTGTGAAATACTCCAAGCAGTTGGACTATGGTGTAAATTGCTCCTCATGGAAAGATTTATGCCGATAAACACCTTTGACCACAAGTCAGTCAAGTAGTGGTGTGTACGTAATACACAATAAGCCCCATAAGACTGCATAAGTAATTTGGTGGACTGACTCATAACTAGCACCTACAGACAAGCACGAAAATGTAAGGTTGGTTGCTGGCTGGAAAGCCCCTTCCCATTGGATCCTTCCTGAAATCTTATCACCTTTGCATGGCAGCTGTGATGGAGAACAGACTGCGGTCCATATACTTGTAAACTGTGCTTTTGTAAAGAAGGTCTGAGAGAAATTGTTTGTTAATGTTCACCTTAAACTGCTCTGCAATGCAAGACTGCACTCTGAATGCTGTTGCCAGGAATGAACACCGATATAAATATTAATTGCAGTTGGAGTACCATTATCTCAGTGACAGGTGCTGTTTGGTCTGCTAAACATTTTCTGGAACATTTCAACTTCCAGGACTATGTGCTGTGAAATGCACTAAAGCTTGGGACAGCTATTGTTGAGGTGCAATGGAGAAAAGGCACTTCTAAAGGCACTTTTCAGCGAAAGTACACTGAGAGGTTGGAAAATGTTGAACACTTTGACCTGACAAGGAAATAGTCTGGGAACTTCAAGAGTATTGAATTGTTTTGAGGCACCGCATAGTGGAAAGTGGTGCATAGTGAACAGTTTATTTTTATTGCATTTTCAATAAATTTTCCATTTAAAATGTTCTACCCTCAGACTGTATGCCTGACAAGGAATGCACTTTGTATATATTGAGAATATGACAATCGTATTGACACAGCTAAGAGTGGAACATGTTCGAAAAAGTCATATTTTACAGCATTTTCTATAATTTTTGGTCAAAATGCTTTGTAAACTACTTTTAAAATTTTAATGACAATGCATATTTTTGGGAAAAAAGATGCTTGACTAATTTGCAGATCTGATAGTATCCTGATCTATTTTGACATAATCTGACTAATTTCACAAAATGCAATTCTCACTTCGTCAGTTTATAAAAACTTTGGAATAGTGTATATAACTGCAGTGGCATGGTTTTCATCCATAAGATACAGTCCATAATGTAAACAAATCCAAACTGCAAGAACCAAGCAATGAAAATATGGATTTATGATTAATGAAGATGATAGGGAAGTTGGGAGTTAGACTGACAATGTTTTCTATGGGTAGGCATCAATGGTAAAAGTATGATGTTCCTTTCATACTACACATGAACAGGGCACTATACTGTTGGTTCCTCATTCACTCATCTGACACTGACACAATTAGCCTTGCTGCATTTAATAAAGCAGAACACTGGGAAGACCTATTTGAAAGACTAGCTCCTCACTAAAGGTGAGAAGCAAAACAATTTTAAAGAGAGAGAGAGCTGTATACAACAGGATACAGTCATAAAGCAAACATAAAATCTTGAAACCATATGTTTTGTTTCTTATTAAAAAAAATTGCAGATTCTGGAAAATTGAAATTAAAATATAAAGGACTGGAGTAACTCTGCAATTTTGTACCATGTGTGGAGAGAGAAATAGAATTCTGGGTGTAACAACTCTTCTTTGGAAACTCAGTTTGCGAACTTCCCCTTTCACAGTTCAGAAAAGAGATAAAGAATTTATTGACTTTGATACGGTTTCTCTCCAAATGGATGGAAGGAGAGTGAACGATCCACTTTCATGCATGCCCTGCACACAATTCTTAGCTTCAGCCGACTGAGACCACAATTATTTTTGTTTAATATCGCTGGTATATAATAACCCCTGTTCCTCGTTGTGTGGAGAACATGATGGTGCTTCAATTCATGTTTGTAGATACAACTACGTATCCCTGCTTGCAATTAGCCAGTTAAGAGTGAACCATATTGGTAATGGGCTCACCTGGTAAGGATAGCAGCGTTCCTTCCCAAAAGGGTGTAACTGTACCAGATGAGTTTTCTTAAAAAATTCAGCAGATTTACAAACGGACACTTTTAGACTGAACTCAAATTCTCAATTAGTTAGGTCGACTGATAGGTCGACTGCACAAAACAGAGGAAATCAGTCGTGGATCTTGATCAATGAATCTTCCTTTGCTTTCTAATTCAGTCTGCGCAACCATTCGTACTGTTTCCTTTCTGAGCTCTTTGTCACTGATATTTCTCCAAATTGTAACGAATGTCTACCTGGTGCATTCACTACTCCGCACAGATTAGTGACTCAGACTCTCCGCCAGTTTTCTCCGTCTTTCCTTAAATCAAAGTGGGAGCGTCTGGGAAGGGGGAGAGGTGAGTGTGGAGAGATGCCCACTTGAACCGCTCACTCATCCCCAGCAAACTGCAAAATATCTGTTCCCATCAAGTTTCAAGCGATCTGTTGATTGTATCATCCGAAAATCATAACCTTCACAGGATTTAAGACACTCCCTGTAACCTTCAAGAAAATACTGGGGATTTTCCTACTTACATAATGGTCAGACCACTGGGGCGACACAAAAGCTGAATACCAAGACTTTCAGCGATACTGGTTCTTTTGTGGCCCACGCGCTAAATAATGGCCGTAACTGAATGACATTTAAGGAAGAGATGAAAGGGGGAAAAAAGAGATACAACAAAAAAAGTTCACAAATTTAGCTTAGACGCGTCAATGAGAATCCATCCTCAGAAAGCCAGACATGGGGGTGTAGATGAAATGACTCATTCACATTCGAAGGACTCACGCTAAACCACTTGCTTCGTTGACAGACTCTTTTTAATCTTAATGCAAACTAACTGGCGTTCCTTCAAGAATCCTTTGTCCTGCTTGCGCGGGGCACACAGGCCTCGTTGGACACTTGCACAGATCCTTCTGCTGTTTGCATTGCTTTTTTCCCCCTTTCCCACGGGCAGAACTGTAATCTCGTGGGACTCGATCTGTAAAATTGCCCTAAGCCAACCCTGAAGTAGGTGTCCGGAATAATGTACCTTAATTGTCAACCTCTCTTATTTAAAAAGAAACAGAGATTGCTGGAAAAACTTGGTAGGTCTGGCAGCATCTGCAAAAACAAGCAGGGTTAATGTTATGTGTCCAGGGGACCTTCCTTTTTTTAAAACAAAAATCCCTACAGTCTAGAAACAGGCCTTGGGGCCCAAGACGTCCACACCGATTCAACCCTCTACTCTATCCCTGTAACTCTACATTCCCCATGGCCAATCCACCTAACCTGCTCATCTTTGGACTCTGGAAAGAAACCGGAGCACCCTGTGGAAACCCGCACAGTCAGTCGCCCGAGGCTGGAATGGAACCCACGTCCCTGGCACAGTGAGGCAGCAGTGCTAACCAGCGTGCCATCAAAACCCATTCATTCAGGTGATGGTCAGAACCTGGAACGCACTGCCTGCAAGGTTAGTAGGAAGTCAAACCCTCATAACACTTAAGAAACATTTAGAGGTGCATTTGGATGCCAAGACATTTCATAGAATTCCTGCAGTGTGGAAAGCGGTCATTCGCCCTAACGAGTCCACACCGGCCCTCCGAAGAGCATCCCACCCAGACTCACCCCCCTACCCTATTGCTGTAACCCTGCATTTCTCACGGCTAACTTATACATCCCTGGACACTATGTGCAAATTAGCATGGCCAATCCACCTAACCTGCACATCTGTGGACTGTGGGAGGAAACCCGATGTCTTCAAAGATAATGAGTATCCTTAATCTACTGAGTTTCTCCAGTAATTTCTGTTTTTGTTTCAGATTTCCAGCATTAGCAGTTTTTTTTTAAAGTGAGTCTCCTTTTGTTTTGTTCAATTTGGATTTTAATTTACGGGTTTGCTAGTTATGTTTCCTTTAAATTGGAGGTGGGGGGGAAACAGTTGACACCTGTAAGTTTCTGCTGGCGCTGGTACATGGCTTATCTCACTTAATCCTGATGGATTCGTTGCAAACAAACAGAAGCGCCAAAGAAATAAAATGGTTTGATTCTCCTTGGTTTCTCCCGGTCGAATAGCCTGCGTGGAGTTTAAAGGTTGCAGTTAGGATTATTTGGCCGGCGTCTCTGCAACTTAATTTCTATAATGTAATGATTGATGCCCTTCATAGTAATTCATGATATGGAAATAGTGAGCTAATAATCATTGATGCGGTAAAGTCGGTTCCAGGATGAGGTTACTCAAGTAAATAAGGTTCTCAGTAACACTGTAAGATGAGAATCTCAGTTTTGCTGTTTAGCTCAGTCTTTCTGTCTCCTGTCTCCAACCACTGCAGTTCTAGAAGTGACAAGTAATGGACTGAGCAGTAACTTTTCATGAGGGAGAACATAGATCTTAGCTGGTCTGTTGTGTAATCCAGGTTTTGTTAAAAGTGCAAATGCAAACTACGAGGCCCAAGCAAAGACATCTCAATAATGTCAGAGCTATCCTCCAAGAATTCAATTCCCGCACAATCTACATTGATAGGCACCGCTGATGTTTCTCACCACTTACAATCGTGTTTCCCCAATGCCAATGATTCATTGCAATTCGTTCCATGGAGTGTTATTAAACACTCCTTGAACGTCTCGAACGACATTGAACACACAATACTTACCGATCACGTTCACGATAATGTCCTTGGTGAACTGGTCTCCATTCCAATTTGTCACTGTGCAGGAATATGTCCCGGAATCATGCGATGTCACATTCTGGATGGAGAGCGAATGGTTCGGGTAGATTTGTGCCCGGTGCAAGTAGCCGCTGAACCAATGGGTATTCCATTTCTCTTCTTCTGACATTAACTGGACGATGGAGCGCCGGGTGTTGGTGCTCACATACTTCCACTCCACTGTGTGCACCTGGTCAGTGATACTGGCGAAGGACACTTCCAGGAATATGTTCCCATTAACTTTTCCAATGACAACCTTGGGGCTGGCTCCAGCGGCCGCTGCTTGCAGTACAACTGAAAAAGATGGTACACAAGGTGAGGCAACAGGTCCATTGCTGTGGGACACAGTAGCAACAAGAGGTGCCCGCATGAATTACCTTGCAGCCAACAGCTGTAGAATGCAGCCGTCAGGAACTTTCTTGTCCAGCTCATCGGGAACCAACCCTGCACTCCCGTGTTGGAGCCACTGCAACTTAATCTCTGATTATCTGCAAACGATTCGTGTTTCTGCTCAGGTGGTGGTTAGAGGCAAAGCAGAGGCAAGCGACGAAACGAAACTGCCAAACCGCCTGCACTCACAATGGAAAAGACTGAGTGAGTAGGTAAGAGACCAGGGTTGATCGCCACTGGATGCAAAGCAAGGGGAATTAATGCCCAACCTCGCTGTTTGTAGTATGGCAACACTTAGTTCATGTACATCTTTTCTACGTGCAATATTATTTAATGGATTATTGCTTCCCTGTCGTGGAAGCTTCCATTCGATTTAATGAATGTTTAAAATTACGACCCCAAAATAAAGCCGGCAATTTACAGAAAGTTGCTTCATATAATGTACACTGAGATCTTTCACCATTTAGTGTTTGACACACTCGCTTCCCCCACCCCCAACAGGCTGTAGATTGCTCCAGACAGATATTTAAGGAGATAAAAGGTACTGCAGATGCTGGAGAATCCGAGATAACAAGCATGGGGCTGGATGAACACAGCAGGTCAAGCAGCATCATAGGAGCAGGAGCGCTGCTGACAACTACAGAAGGAATTCCTCAGAAGTTTGGGAAGATTCCTTCCGCTTTAGAGAAATCACAACTTATCTGCCTTTTTTTTGGGGAAGTTCTTCATTGGCAGAAATGACTTCAGTAGCTCCACAAATCCTCATCCTACCCCCACCCAATTATTATTAAATAGCGCTGGAGAGAGAAATTCCTCGACTTGCTCGCGCGCTGAAAATTGTGATCAATGATTTCGTTAAAAACAGTTGAAGTCGAATTCGAACGATTGACATATCATTTATAAATTACAAAAGGTTATCGCGTGGAAATGTTAAAAATCAATTTACAAACCGCAGGGGAGGTGGAAACAGATTATTGGAGAATTAACTTTTAGAAACTTTTTTGGAAATCGGAGTTCAGGACAAGAATATAAATTTCCAAGTACTCATACTAACGAATGAAATTATTTTTCAGAGGTGATGATAATTAGTAAATGCAAAGAGATTTCTAGTGAGCCTGACCAGACCGAGATGAGAAAGTCGAGCACCACTTGTATCTGACAGCGAATGGAACGTAATCAAATTGGTGAAAAATAAGACTTTCAGCTCCTGAACATTTAAATTTACAAAGGATTGAGTTAAATGCATGCACTAGCTAAATATTTGGTTTGAGCTGCTGAGAGCAACGCTATGTGCCTATGACGTGTCACAATTCTATTCTGGAAAGGAAGTTGTGTTGCTCAGATGTTGCATCCTGCCAAAAGCACTAGTTGCTACATATCAGCAACACTCAACACCAGATTAATTGTTTTTTTTTGTCTGAAAGCTATTTCAGATTGCTAAGCAACTGTTTAACTTTAAGCCTTCTTCATGGCAAACCACAAAAATTCACATTTCTAAATTCGGTAATAATTAAGAAATCCCAAAAGGATGAGCCACAACTGATGTGTTTAACAACGTTAAGCCAGTACAAACCCCGAATAAGTTGAAATATCTCATTTGACCATTTCCACATTGGCTGCACTACAATGAATACATAATGGCCACTGCTTAATGTAATGCCACTGAATAGCAAGACATCTAACCAATTTATAGGCAAACATTCAGAAATGAGACAAGAAGGGGAAGGAGTAAGTACAAAGGATTTTACCGAAAAAACTTTAAAGAAAAATGGTGTATGAATATGCAAAGTAGCATTTTTAAAATTCATTCGCAGGATGCGAATGTTGCTGGTTAGGGCAACAGTTATTGTCCATCCTTAATTATCTCTGAGAAGGTGGTGATGAGCCATCTTGTCTTCTTGAACCGCGGCAGTCCATGCATTGTCGGTACATCCATAGTGCTGTTGGGGATGGAGTTCTAGAATTTTGACTCAGTAACAGTGAAGGAATTATTCTGCAACTCTTTTTTATTGCAAAAAAGTACTGTATTCATAAAAAAACTTTTTCATTAAAAATATCAATATAGTTATGATTCAGGTTGGTGTGTTGCCTAGAGGGAAACTTGCATAAGGTGGTGTTCCCAAGCATTTGCTGTCATTGTTCCATGTTTCATCAGATTTTGTTCAGTAGCTTAATTATGCTGAACCCAAACTCATCAAGACACCTGATGGAATAGCAATGGGAAATAAAGCACTGAACATGTAAAAGAGGAACAGATATAATGGTCAAAAAATTCTATCCATCATTGTTCACAGATAAATTTGACAATTTCAGTGCATTTAGTTTAGTTAGCAATATCTTCACATTTAACAAAAGTCAAATTTTGTAGATGCAAATTTTTCATCAGAACTCTTTACATGCTTGTATATTTTGTGTAATCTTACAAAAACATGACAAATGTAGAGGTTGAAACATATTATAAATCAGTGACCATTGTTTAGTGAAAATGCATAAGGTGAACTTAAAAATGCAGAAATTCAAAAATACCTAATTTTTCTGATAACAACCCTTGGGACAGATGGTCCAATAGTGGTAATATCACTGGTCTGATAATCTAGAGACACAGGCTAATGCTCTGAGGACATGGACTCAAATCCCACCTCAGTAGCTGGTGCAGGTCCAGATGTATCATGGCTTGGTACGGTAACTGCTCTGCCCAGGACTGCACGAGAACTACAGAGAGTTAGAACACAGCCCAGTCCATCATGCAAGCCACCCTTCCATCCACTGTCCCTGTCTATACTTCTCACTGCCTCGGAAAGGTGGCCAACATAATCAAAAACATCACCCATCCCTCTTATAACCTCTTTCAATCTTTTCCGTTGTGCAGAAGATACAGAAGATTAAACACACAGACCAACAGATTCAAGAACAGCTTCTTCCCCGCTGTTATTAGACTTCTGAATGGACCTCTCATATTTCAAATTTAATGCTGACCTTGCTCTTTGTGTATCTTCTCTGCAGCTGTAACATTGTATTCCTCGCTCTGTTCTATTACCCTTATTCAGTCTGTATGGTATGATCCGCCTATACAATATGCAAAACAAAACTTTTCACCGTACTAGATGCATGAGACAATAATAAATCAAATCAAAGTTACAGTCAATTACTATATATCCGGAACTGAAAGCTGTCCTCATTAATGGTGACAATGAAAATATTATTGCTTGTTGCAAAAACACATTTTGTTCACTAATGGCCCTGAGGGAAGGAAATCTTTTGGTCTACATGTGTCTCCAGCTCCACTACAATGTTGTTGACAATGTTGGGGGTAATGCGGTGGCTCAGTGGTTAGCACTGCTGCCTCATAGTGCCAGACACCCAGGTTCGATTCCACCCTCAGGCAACTGTCTGTGTGGAATTTGCACATTCTCCATGTGTCTGTGGGGCTTCCCTCTGGTTTCTTCCCCTAGTCCAAAGATGTGCAGGTTAGGTGGATTGGCCATGCTAAATTGTCCCTAGTGTCTAGGTGGATTAGCCATGGGAAATGCAAGGTTAACAGGGATAGGGAAGGGAGATGGGTCTGGGTGGGATGTTGTTTGGACAGTCAGAGTGGACTCGATGGGCTGAATGGCCTGCTTCCACACCAGAGGGATTCTGTGAAACTGCTGTCTGAAATTGTGGAGCAAACCACTCAGTTTAAGGAAAATAAAGATGTTCAACTGTCTTTGCCAGTGATGCCACTTCCCATGAAAGGAAAGAAAAAAAATTACTTGTCTGAAGTCAACAGAAAGCATGGAAATCAAAATGTTAATTGAGCAAAATATATAATACACCCTTGCTACCAGCCTAGAGAGTGTAATCCATGAGGTTGGGAGGATTTTTTCTTCATGATGATTCCAAACATAGAAGATATGCTTTCCACTTGAAACCTCATAACTGAATAGATTTGCTGAGGAAATGTGTTTCTATGGGAGCTAAGTAATACTAGCAATATGTCAAAAAGAAAAATTATGTGCAATGTATGTGGTGGCAAGTACTTATTGAATACAATTGCTTTTTTTCCCAAAGGTGTACCTGTATCTCTGGGGTTGCAAATGGCTGATCTTATAAGAATTCTCAGCATCACATTCAGCTTTATCAGTATGACTTGAAGCTGACACCAGGGCAGATATTCACACGCTAGAGGGATTTAGAAATTTAGAAAGGGAAACATACAATGAGTCACAAACATTAAATTGTCTGATTCTGGAACACATTGAGGTTAATAGCGTGTGGAAGTACAAAATTGAAAGTTTCTTGATCTCTACATTTTACAGGGGGTGTTAAAGATGGTTCCTAAGGAGAAACTTCATTGGTGAGCCCCTCTTTAGAATTATAGAACCCCTACAGTGTGGAACCAGGCTCATCAATTCCACGCTGACCCTCTGAAGAGTATCACGCCCAGACACATCCCACTGTCCTATCCCTGTAACCCTGCATTTCCCATAGCTAATCCACATGGCCTGCACATTCCTAGACACCATGGTAAATTTATCCCTGGTTTTGTTGTCATGGCATTACGTCTTTCCTTTCTACCATGCTCCGGGCACTGGCTTGAGAGTTGGGTGTAGGATGGTAGAAGAGTATAAAGACTAAGCAAAGCCTGCCTGGGACTAGAATGTAAATATTCCTTCTTTGAACACTTATCTCAACGTAAATCGTATATTCTTTAATTATTTTATCATCTGATTCCATTCGTAACATTAATTTAAATCCCGTTGGGGCTAAATTGGATAGCTTACAAAATTGGATGCAGGCTGCAGTACTGAAAGAAGGTTAATGACCTCCAATGAGTGCTCAAAGTCAATGAACAATGTCTCATGTGCCATATCCTAGCATTGTACCAGTAGACTCTAATACAGCTCAATGCCTTATTTAGCAAGAAATCTTCTATAAATCATGTACTGAGTGAAGGGCAAAGCAGGAGAAAGAAATCCTTCTGGTGGTAATTAAAGACAACAGCATTACAAGGGTGGAGTTCATAATCTTAATGTGAACCATCATGGTAAAGTTAAGTTGAGTTTGGGGTGTACAGTATTTATGGCACTAAAATCATTGAAATAGCAGAGATGTTTGTACAAAAAGTGTTGGTAAATCAGAACTATATCGACATGCATCGATATGGGTGCAGGTTGTTTCTTAACGAGCAGAGATGCACACAAGAATGAATTTAGTGATGTATCATGTATTACATTATATAAAATACACACTACTGATCTTTGAATTCCAATTTAATACCTGGGAGCTTTGTGGAATGATTTTAAAAAGAGACCAAAAACATTGATTTAAAATGGCCACAGACATCATTTGATCCACAGAAGTTTGAACACAGAAGTTTTTTATGAAACCAACATGAATTAGGTCAAAGACCTAATCTGAGCTGAAACTGACTTATTTGCAATAAAACCAGTCATCAAACCCCTCCTCCGCTCCCCCCCACTGGCAGATGTCTAAAGGTCCTACCCTCCTCTTTGATTTATACCATTATAAGAATCTTCACATGTTGAAGATACACATCACCTACAATTATCAAACTTGAACGTAATGAGCTTAGCAACTGGTATACACAACAAAGCTGCTTTCCAACAATTTTATTTTTCTCAGGGTTAGCAGGTAATAAAGATACCTTTGTTACTCAAGACAAACTTGTGAGTGGCTACTTATGGAAATATTACAAATTAGTTAACTGCAGTAAGTCCAGAAGGCGTTAGTCATAAACCTTAACAACTTAACCCTTCGGTGCAACAGACCAAGAAGATTGAAAAGAAGAAAGTTGGCTCAGCCCTGCTCATCTGGTCATAACACAGGAGGAGATAAAAGGTACTGCAGATGCTGGAGAATCCGAGATAACAAGGCGTGGGGCTGGATGAACACAGCAGGCCAAGCAGCATCATAGGAGCAGGAAATCTTGACGTTTCGGGCCTAGACCCTTCATCAGAAATGGGGGAGGGGAAGAGGGTTCTGAAATAAATTGGGAGAGAGGGGGAGGTGGAAAGAGGATGGATAGAGGAGAGGATAGGTGGAGAGGAGGCAGACAAGTCGAAGAGGCGGGGATGGAGCCAGTAAAGGTGAGTGTAGGTGGGGGGGTAGGGAGGAGATAGGTCAGTCCAGGGAGAACCGACAGGTCAAGGGGGCGGGATGATGTTAGTAGATAGGAGATGGGGGTGGGACTTGAGGTGGGAGGAGGGGATAGGTGAGAGGAAAAACAGGTTAGGGAGGTGGAGATGAGCTGGGCTGATTTAGGGATGCGGTTGGGGGAGGGGAGATTTTGAAGCTTGTGAAATCCACATTGATACCATTGGGCTGCAGGGTTCCCAGGCTGAATATGATTTGCTGTTCCTGCAGCCTTCGGGTGGCATCACTGTGGCATTGCAGGAGGCCCAGGATGGACGCGAACCATTTCAACTCCCCCTCCCATTCCTCAGACTAAACAACTGCACATCCCAGTCGCGAACCATTTCAACTCCCCCTCCCATTCCTCAGACATCCCTACCTAGGTCCGTGACACCACCCACGCCCTCCACCTCCTCCAGAACTTCCAATTCCCCGGTCCCCAACACCTCATTTTTACTATGGATGTCCAGTCCCTATACACCTGTATTCCCCATGCAGATGGCCTAAAGGCCCTCCGCTTCTTCCTGTCCCGCAGAACTGACCAATCCCCCTCCACCGACACCCTCATCCGCTTAGCCAAACTCGTCCTCACCCTCAACAACTTCTCTTTCAATTCCTCCCACTTCCTACAAAGGGGGTGGCCATGGGTACCCGCATGGGCCCAAGCTATGCCTGCCTCTTTGTAGGTTACGTGGAACAATCCGTCTTCCGTACCGACACTGGCCCTAAACCCCACCTCTTCCTCCGTTACATTGATGACTGCATCGGCGCCGCCTCGTGCTCCCACGAGGAGCTCGAACAGTTCATCCACTTCACCAACACCTTCCACCCCAACCTGAAGTTCACCTGGACCATCTCCAACACTTCTCTCTCCTTCCTGGACCTCTCTGTCTCCATCTCAGGTAACCACCTAGAAACCGATGTCCATTTCAAGCCCACTGACTCCCACAGCTACCTAGAATACACCTCCTCCCACCCACCTTCCTGCAAAAATGCCATCCCCTATTCCCAATTCCTTCGCCTCTGCCGCATCTGCTCAGGATGAGACATTCCACTCCCGTGCATCTCAGATGTCCTCATTCTTCAAGGACCGCAACTTCCCCCCCACAGTGGTCGAGAACGCCCTTGACCGTGTCTCCCGCATTTCCTGTAACACATCCCTCACGCCCCGTCCCCGCAATAATAACCAAAAAAGAATCCCCCTCGTCCTCACGTACCACCCCACCAACCTCTGGATCCAACGCATCATCCTCCGACACTTCCGCCATCTGCAATCAGACCCCACCACCAAAGACATTTTTCCCTCCCCACCCTTACCTGCCTTCCGGAGGAACCACTCCTTCTGCGACTCCCTTGTCCGCTCCACACTCCCCTCCAGCCCCACCACACCCCGCACTTTTCCCTGCAACCGCAGGAAGTGGTACACCTGCCCCCACACCTCCTCCCTCACCCCAATCCCAGACCCCAAGAAGACTTTCCACATCAGGCAGATGTTCACCTGCACATCTGCCAATGTGGTATACTGCATCCGCTGTACCCGTTGTGGCTTCCTCTACATCGGGGAAACCGAGCGGAGGCTTGGGGACCGCTTTGCAGAACACCTGCGCTCAGTTCGCAATAAACAACTGCACCTCCCAGTCGCAAACCGTTTCAACTCCCCCTCCCATTCCTCAGACGACATGTCCATCCTGGGCCTCCTGCAATGCCACAGTGATGCCACCCGAAGGCTGCAGGAACAGCAAATCATATTCAGCCTGGGAACCCTGCAGCCCAATGGTATCAATGTAGATTTCACAAGCTTCAAAATCTCCCCTCCCCCAACTGCATCCCAAAATCAGCCCAGCTCATCTCCACCTCCCTAACCTGTTTTTCCTCCCACCTCAAATTCCACCCCCATCTCCTATCTACTAACATCATCCCGCCCCCTTGACCTGTCTGTCCTCCCTGGACTGACCTATCTCCTCCCTACCCCCCTACCTACACTCACCTTTACTGGCTCCATCCCCGCCTCTTCGACTTGTCTGCCTCCTCTCCACCTATCCTCTCCTCTATCCATCCTCTATCCGCCTCCCCCTCTCTCCCTATTTATTTCAGAACCCTCTTCCCCTCCCCCATTTCTGATGAAGGGTCTAGGCCCGAAATGTCAAGCTTTCCTGCTCCTATGATGCTGCTTGGCCTGCTGTGTTCATCCAGCCCCACGCTTTGTTATAACACAGGGGGAACTGTTTTATCTTTTGATCTGCATTTAACTCTGAGTTGGATTGGGAGATGTTGGATGGTTCTGACTTACTTGAATAGTCACCCAGGAAAGATTAGAGGGCTTAAGACCAACTCCAACTCCTGAGTAACTATGGAACTGATCCCCTCCTGTGACCCAGCCTGATCGTCTCAACAACCTATGCCTATCTGAAACCTTTTTCCCTTGACACACTCTGATATACATCTGTCCTGACTCAAGCTAACCAATGAATTTCCCCAGAACCATTTGAAAACTCCCTGACCTCCCTGACCTGAATCCATGACTCCCCATGGTCCAAACAGCCCCAAACTCACCACCTGACTCCTCCCTTGATCTGACCCAACTACTGCCTGACCCTGCCTACTCCTCACCCACCTCCCACTTATCCCCACTTCACCTGCCACATCACCACTCTACCCACTTGCCACTCTACCCCGATACCAATCTGCCACCTTATGCATCTATAACCCACGCAACTGAATCGCTACCAACCTAATAACCTACTCATCACCTCCATATTGACACGTCTACTTACCTAGGTATGATCCTATCCCACTGTCACCCTATCCCCTTACCTCAGCCTCTCCACCCCCTTACCCATTTACCTCTCTCACTCACACTCATTCATTCATTCAAATTAATATTGAATGGGAAATAAGAAATAAAAACTAATGACGCTGGGAATTATTAAGTAACAATGTTATTAAGTGAATAAATAAAAATGAGAAAAAACATTACATTTACAATGAGTCAATAAAAATATCATTAAATGTTTAAAAGAAACAGGAAAATATAAGCTATGTAATTTCTGAAAACATGCTACACAAGTTTCATGCAACTTACCTTGAGTTTCAATCCTTGTCCACTGCTGCCCTTTAATGGACATTTCAAATTTTCAACTGTTGGTGAGAAAAGGGTATGGAATAATTCTCCTGTGCTGTGTTGAGGAGTATCTAACTTGAAGAGCTAGACACTTCAGCAAGCAGCCCGCTTTGGAACTGTGACCTAAGCAGGGAGATTTTCCGACAATTGGCAGTGATCAAAACAGTTCTGATGCCTATCTAAAGTTCTAGCCAATATCTGTTGAAAGTAGTATTTCAAAGTAAGTAGCAAATAGTAAGTCAGTACACTTCAAGGAGACTGCAGTAGTAAGACAAGTGAACACAGGTCAAACTAGTAGGACTAATGGAAAGTTCTTTAGCTACAAGGTAATTAACTCATGGCTTGGCCATCTGAAAAATTTAAAATGGGAGCACCATTGCTCTTGTTATCATCAAAATAGTTATTTCTACTCATTTCAAGGGGAAGTTCACCCAATAAGTGTGGATTAATGTTCAGACTTACGCATGCACATATACCCTCCAAGGCAGAAGATTTGTCTCAGTGATGGATAAAATAAGCCCTCCCAGCAGACTCAGGCCACCAGTAGAGGACCCAGACCCAACTGAAGATGCAGGTGAACAATCCTCTGTGCTCCACAAGTTAATTGCTACAATTTACTCACTGCAACCTCAAACTCACGGGGCCTTCACACAGTCTAATTCAGCTGCTATACAGCCATGCTGATTTCAGCTTCACATGTTTTACAATTAACAATACTATACAGGAACAGGCCCTTCGGCTCTCCAAACCTGCACTGATATATTTTGCCCTTCCACACTAAAACTGTCTTCATTTACAGGATCCATATCCTTCGATTCCCTTCCTACTCATGTATTCTTCTAGATGTTTCTTGAATGTTGCTATGGTGTCTACTTCCATAACCTCCTCTGGCAGCGCAATCCAGGCACTCACGACCCTTTGTGTGAAAAACATGCCTCACACATCTCTTTTAAACTCTCCCCCCTCGCACCTTGAACCTGTAATAATTGATCCCTCCACCCTGGGAAAAAGCTTCATACTTTCCACTCTATGCCATTCACAATCTTATAAACTTCTGTCAGGTCACCCCTCAACCTCCTGTGTTCCAGTGAAAACAAACTCAGTCTATCCAACCTTTCTTCATAGCTAAAATGCCCCATACCAGGTAATATCCCGGTTAACCTTTTCTGTAACCTCTCCAAAACATCCACATCCTTCTGGTAGTGTAGTGACCAGAACTATACACAACATTCCAAGTGTGGCCTAACTAAAGTTCTACAAAGCTGCAGCATAACTTGCCTATCTGTATACTCAGTGCCGCTTCCAATGAAGGCAAGCATGCCATAGGCCTTTTTTTAACCACCTTAAATACCTGCGCTGCTGCCTTGATCTGTGGACCTGCACATGCACTCTGGGACCTCACTTGTGGCCAAAGAAGATAAAAAGATGCTGTCAATGCTCCAGCAATTTGTTCTCTTGCCTCGCACAATATTCTGGGATAGATCCCATGAGGACTCAGGGACTTTTCTAAATTAATACATTTTAAGATGCTGAACATCCTTCCTTTTTAATAGCAACTTGACTTAGAAATTCAACACTCCCTTCCCTGAGATTATCCTCCACCAATTGCTTCTCTTTGGTGAATACTCATGCAAAGTTTTCATTTGGGACCTCACCTGCCTCTTCTGGCTCCACACATAGATTCCCTTCTTTGTCCTTGAGTTGGCCAACTCTTTCTCTGGCTACCCTCTTGCTTTTTATATATGTATAAAAAGCCTTGATTGTGTTTGCAAATGACTTTTCATGACCCTTTCTAGCCCTCCTAATCCCTTGTTTAAGTTCTGATGTTTAATGATGTGTACTGAAAAGCTCATTACCACTTTATGTTCCAATATCTAATGCTTCCTTGACAGTGTACTTCCAGCTCACTTTACTGGGGAGGGATCAGCACCGGTCAGGGCTATGCACACTTATCCAGTGTTCATGCAGACACTCCCATCACATGCACCCCTTCTCTTTCTCTTGTCACAGAACAAGCTGGTACACATTAGGATGGAGTGGGCCAAGACCAGCAGAGGCTTTACTAAGTTCCATTTTGATGATGAGATGATCCTACTGGTGAGTCAGGACCAAGATCATTGCTGGGCAGATGATCAGTTCGGCATGGCAGGAAGGAACATCATGATCTGCTCTTCTCAGATGTACTGGTTGTCTTACACATTCAGCTTATATCAGGGTGTCTAAATCTTCATTAATGAATTCTCTCTCTTCACTTCCACAAGCACAAGCAGTCAATAACAGAGAGCAAAACAGAAGCGGGCACAGCAGATGCCCAGCAGCACCAACACAGAAACAGTCACCTTAGTAGGTACCTTAGTTAGATTAGACGTGGGGACACAATTTGGTGAACACATCACCAGCAGGTGCCTGCAGCCACTAGAGGGAGAAACATCCTCAGGTCGTTGACATTCAGAAGACTGCCGACGACATGGCACCTGCTGAGCTCTATGCAGAAGATGTACCTATGTACTTGGCCATGAGGTTAATCTGCAGACAGAGGCAAGGGAAAACAGATAGATAGGTCACCGGTTCTTACTGCCGGACGGTGTTTATTGAACTTTGATCGACTATGTGGCTCTGACATCTGAGACTTGGCTGCCCCCGCAGAGACCCAGGTCCAGCAGAACACTCCATGGCTACACTTGACTTTCATTCCATCACTCAAGTCATGGGTGCCCATGGTCAATGGTAAGGTGAGAGGGTCAAGAGGCACCTCGACCTCACTCTGGTTTCTCCTTCCTTTTGAGGAGATAGGGTGGTGCCAGCAGATAACCACAAGGAGGAGCTTTCTTTCAGGACACTCCAGAGGTCCTCTAGCCATTTATCTCATTCTCCAAGTGACTTCATTGGCTGCAGCAGATCAGGTCAAAGAGGGTGTATCTACATCTATGGAGGAGACTCTGAGAAGTCTTGGGCCCTCCAGACATAAGCCTGTTGAGGAAGCTCACGAAGGGCATCACTGTCATTGGGGAAGACCGGCTAGCAGGCTCCCTCTATCTCTGCTGTACGTGTCGAGGCTACATCTAGACAGAGTGGGAGGCGAAGGAAAGTCAATGTTGTTTTGAGGACACAGGCATGCATGTAATGTACATACTTTGGTTTCCATTAGCAGCCTGGACATTTTTAACACTTGAGGTTTGAAATGCACATCTAAGTGGTGTCTCTCACAGATGATTTACACGTCAATGGACAGGAAGTTTTCCTTATTCATAAATGCTGCTGGATGGTGACAGGGTGCTCTGAAAACTACACTGATACAATCGATTACACCTTGCACTAAAGAAATCCTGCAACGGCAGCAAAGCCGATGGCTCTGTCTGCCTCACTCCCTGCATCATCCTAGCAAAGCTGATAAATTGTTGTGTTTCAGCAAAGAAAGTATCTTAGTTTACGAGTGGATGCTATGAGATTGCACAGGGGTCCCCAATGGCTCCTTGAAATGATCCACGTGAATAGCAATTGAGGATCATTGTCACCTTCAAGGCAACTGGAATGGGATTGCTTCCTAATCCGTGAGAATACAAGTACTCATCTAGCAGCTGGCAGATGTAGGAAGTACCTTCCTGGGACATCCTGAGGTGTTGTTGACACTGCTGTTCGGTCAAAGGCAAATATCTCTGGTGAAGCCTGTCAGCTTGGTTTTAGACCAATGCTCTCCGTCTATGTGGTGACAGCCCTCTTGTACAGGATGTTATGTCCCTGCAGACTGTGCCACATCCAGTGCCAGATCCTGCTGCTGCTCATGTTGTTGCCATTGGAGCAGGAAATGCCTGTGGTTTCTTCTGAGAAACAAAATGATCAGAAAACTGGCAGGATTGATGTTGCAGTTGTCAGTTGCTTTCAGGAGATCTGTGGAGACAGTAATGTCATGTTTCTGTCAGGTTTTCACACTGTTAGCCTGTCTGATCATTCCTGAGAAAATCCTTCATTTACTGTATTTTTCACCTGGTCCCCTCCAACCCAGCACGCGTACGTATGAAAACTGCATCCTTTGTGGATTCAAAGGACAGCTCCTTGTGAACAACATGACCCGCACTGCTGGCAGTGTGCACTGCTTTTGTGTAGTGAGGGCAGCCAGGGCACCTTCCCATAAACAATAGTCAGCTTTCCTTCAGGGAGCTCAAACCTCTCTAATGTGATCATGGCACCATCAGCAGATGTCATCACCCCCTCCCCACCCCCCCAACTAAATCCCTGTTCTTGCCAGTTTTCCCTATGTGGAAGAAATGCAGCCAGGAAGCTAAAGTGTGCTGTCTAATGGGATAGGATGTGACCTAATTGCAAATCCGGAAAACATTCCACCCACTCTGAGTGTGTGGTTGCAGCCATTTTCCATTTCCATTGTGCATTGTTACAATTCACATGAGGATGGAAGACAACACAGGTCACATGTGGCACAGTTAGTTGTAGGGTTAGCCTGGCAATCAAAAGCACACCCTCCCACCAACTTCCCTTTTCCTTTCTTCTTGGCACTCCCCCTTGACCCCATCAGGACTGAACTTCCACATGTTCTTTCACACCTCTTTCATCTTTGCCAGATGCCATCAGCACCTTTTACCACACCTTGTTCTTTCCATGCTCTTCCTTTTCTATATCCCCTGTGAATATACCATTTTTATTTCCTCCAAACCAATTTGCCGTTGTTGTATAGAATGCACAGGGCATGTTGCAACTGCCTTCTTTGGTGTCACATGCGCCCATCCATTATCTCAGTGTTTGGGCTAGGTTCCCTTCTGATGTGCATTAGCCTTCATCACTGCTACCTCCAATGACAGTCTAACCGCTGTCACTAATTCCTCAATTCCCATCCTGAGCTGTACATGCCTTCTTCATGAAGTGATGCACCTCCCCTTCAACTCCATGTTATCATACAACCATTTCATATCCCAAAGATTTGCTTACATGTTAGCCCACAGAGTGTAGGATCACATTGTTTGTTAATCTAATTTCTAGTCACCACCACTTCTGAAGATTTGGATGGTCACTACCTATTCGTGATTGTACTGTCCACTTACAGATTACCTTGATCAATAGCATCCTCGAACAGAAACTGTCACCAATAATTAGTTACTAGCATTTAAATTCACCACACAAATGTTTGAACTAATGAATCAGATCCTCTAGCTCACTTTTCCTTAAACTGTTCCAACTTCTCAACACAAAGCACATTTACAGTTTCTAGCTTCTAGTGAGTCTTTGAAGCATCTTTACAATATTCTTAACAAGAGTAATCAAAAAATTCTATTTAACCCCAGGCAGTAACAAATTTGATCATGTTCATCCTTTAAACATTTCAGATCTCACAAGTCCAGATCCAAATAAGCAAATCGGTTCCCTTTTATCTGAATTTTGTCTTCTTAAAAATATTGCTGTTTCCCAGAGAAACAACATCTGTCAGTATCTTTTCATCCTTTGTCTTTGCTATAATCTTCACTGACTCCTTTAGAAACCCAGTTGTCTTTGCAGAATGTAATCAGAGAGAAGTGTTTAACTTAAAAATTAGTTCCCGACTAGCATGCCTTAGACTAGCTGGTTTTATTCTGAACTTCACCTTCTTACTCGTTGACCCAACTCTGTAATAAGATTGACTTTTACCTCCCTGCTGCCCACAGATGGTTTTGACCTACCCATTCTGCTAGTGGCTCCTGAGAGGTCTGTCTGGCATTTTGTCTTTCTTCTCCCACTGTCCTTCCTGCCAGCATGGTTCTGCCTACTCAACCTGATGCTTCCTGTCCTTTCAGTTTCATTCACACTTGTCAGGTACGGCTCTTTGCTCGAACTATGGGGGAGTAAATGAAAACAGATTCATCCAAATGCAGTTCTGCAGATGTGACACGACCACCTGCAACAACACAAAATGACACTGGACAACTTAACAGATCAATTTATGATTGTTTATTTCATATGTACATGTGGAGAGCCAGCTTTATCACTGTGACATGTGAGGTTCACACTTGTGGGTTACAAAATACACTCCAGCTTCATTCAGACCATTACTCTTCTCTGTCTCACATTACCTTCTGTTTCCCACACTCTTTACAGGCATCCTCTGCATTTTATTCAAGGCCAGACCTATTTTGCTGATACTGCAGCTCCCACACATTTAGCTTGTCTTAGTTTATCTGTGGTTCCCCTTTCTTTGACAATATGACTGAAAATTTAACTCTTCACTAACTGAAACTGATTCAACCCCTTCGGCTGTCAAATATAATTTCCTTCTCATTGATCTTTAGTGTGTATAACACATGATCTGATGAGATGTGCTAATCTGTTCTGTATTTGTAATCTTGAAACCGTTTAAAAATCTTAGGAATTATAAATTCCACATTTGCCAATTTGTTGATCCATTAAATAGATCTGAAAGCTGACATTCTTCTGGTGCAGAGATTGAAATTGGTGAATTTGTTGTATTGTTTGACTGTTGACAGGCTATTGAAGTTATTGATGTGGATGTTTATAGGAAGGACTTTGTTCTCTTTGTACTTAACTCATTTTGTAGTCTCGTTACATTCTTAGCTGATTACAGTTTTAGTTTGTAAATATTGTTGGTGTAGTACTAACACACAAAGTTGTTCAAGTTCCTGCTGCTCCAAATGCTAATTTCAATGTAATGTATGGTTTTCTGTTACTGATATGGCTTCTTCACAGAGGTGAACTGAAAATAGGTTGCATTTGCTGACACTAGTGCATGCGATATGCATTGCTTAAATTTGCATTTGGGGTTTTGGATAGAGAGAGGGAGTGAGAATAGCCCTTGTGATGTGTCCCTGGAGATGGCAGGAGAGTGGGGGACTGGGCAATGTGGCATAGGACAGAGGGGCAGAATGTGGAGTGAGAGTGAGAGAGAGGGGAGAGGGCCTCCACTCCATTCCACGTTCCCCACCCCCACCCTGGTCCTCACATCCTCTGCTGAACGTTCTTTCAATATCACATCATCTCTGCACATTCACTGTGTGGTCTTTGCATGTGATATTATCAAAAATTCACATGATGTGATGGGTTTGGAATTGTGTATACGTGCATTTCCAGATTAGCAGATATGCACAGTCGCTCACAGTTGCAGGTGTCAGTAGATACTGCCTTGAAAATCTTCCTTTTCCAAGATTGTCAAAGGTTTTTGAGTTGAAATGTTCTCAATCTGAATTCATGCAATAAGATCCCATGATTTTTCTGACTGTATTAAAGATATCTACTGTAACATCATTGGCATTTATCTTTTCTTTGCAATCAAGGTATTTTTGTGGTGAATTTGATACCACATGATTAGTTTTGCACATTTTTCTTTACCCAAATTTCTGCCTTCTAACTAATGAAATTGATAACATTTCTTTGTTCTGTAAAACTTCAAATTTGCTATTCAAATGGTGGAAATAATAAAGACTTCGCAGGTTTCACTGTTAGGGCTTTGAGACATCAATTTGCAATATTTATTCCTGATTTTGTTTCCATTTCCTAATCAATGTTATTTAATCATGCGCCTGCAGAACTATCTTAAATATGCTTTGTTAAACTTTTCATTGATTAAATAGTTCAGAAATTTTTTAACTCAATGGTAGAAGTCTAAAATGTGGGCTCCTCAGCTTACCTCTTTCATAAAAGTTAACCTTTTATGGCCCTTGTCTTAAGTGACTGGATCTGTTATCCCCACCTGGTCTGGCCTGTACGTAATTCCAGATTCAGAGTAATGTGATTGACTCATAACTGCTCTTTGAAATGGCCGTAGCAAGCTACTCTATTCAAGAGGCAGTTGGGGACAGGCAATAATTGCTGGCACCATCAGCAACACCCTCATCCCATGAACAAAGGGGGAAAAATACTTTTTCATGACTTATAATTTTCAGGTGGTTTCTCTAGGGGAGTTTCCATGCAGAAGTATTTCCTTCACGGTGACTGTTCAGCTTTGCTGTTTTTCTGGCTGCTGGATGGTCTTAAACCCGTACCAATGATTTCTTGAGAAGAGTTTTTAAACATTCTTCTCTTCTCCAGGCCATATATATTTGTTTCTTGATCTCCACCTCTACCACAATTTTCTGGGTAAGGAATCCAGTGTGGTCACCATCTTTTTTGTGATGTCACACATTGAGTTTGGGTTCTTTTCAAGGCTGGTCCCGGAGAAGGCAGTGTCAAGGGCTGTCATCAAGCTGAGCCTTCACTATTTATTATCATGCATTAATGCTGTAATACATGGTAATCATACTGGGCTCCAATTTACAATTCCACTCGGTAATAACTAATCTACCTTCTTCACATGTTTAGATTCAGGTGATCTCAATGTACCTTTCTGAGAGAATATTGCAGCTTAGAGTCCTGTAGCCATCTTCCAGAGTGTTGTGACTGCCCACTCAGTGGTATTTATGCTCGGCTTTGTGTAGTTCCGTGACATCATCATAATTGGGGTCCTAATCCACTGACACAACATTATTAGTCAGCATATATTAAAATTTGTTGTGTAAAAACAAAGGCCTACATCATGTGGAGGTAATCATTGTTGTATTAACAGCTCTTTCCTTGAAATTGGTGAACAATTTTCAAACTGTAATTGTGAGAGATACAACAGCAAACTCACACCTGTCTATTGAATATTTTCATTTCTTATGGTGTATAGTGAAAATCTATGGCGAATACGTACCTGGAGCACTTTCAGAAAACAGTTATCTTGAGACGGCTACAAGCGCATCTTTGACAAGTTGGCAACAAAGTGTGCTATAAGAAAGACAGACAAATCCAAGTTTTAAATATCAATCAATAGCTTTCAATTTATAAGCTATTTACTGCATTTCTAAGTTCTAACTGCATCTTGTCTTGGGACAGTTCCACTATCCATAGACTGGACATATACTGGACTCCAGAAACACAATATGCTCTGACACATTTTTGTCTGTATTTATGTACAAATAAAGTGGATTTACAGATTTCTCTTTTAAGATTATTTAGCTAACAAAACATACAGTAAGAAAGAGAAAAGAACTAACCACACAATGCACAAATAAACAAAGTAAGTATTTTTCTGTCACTTACTTGGAACACACTGCACTCTGTGTTGGCTATGCTATCAGTTTCTGAGGTTTCCCCTTTGACTGGTATCTGCCTCTCTGCTCTGCATAGCATCTGCTGGTGCAGGCTTTCACACTGTTTAAACCTGCATTGTATTTTACTAGTCTCTATACTCCCTAGAACCTTCAACCCCTTTCTCTTTATCAGACCCAGTCTTGATCATCTCCATTAATAAGGGATGACAAAGTTAGTGTTCCCTCTCTCATATAGCTTCATCTCCATCATTATATAAGGTCTGCAGTCAGTTGTCGTTCAGGAAGTAGCCCTTGACATCTTTTTGCATACAATACCTTCCCTTAGAGACTAAACAGACCTTGCTATATCCTCTTCTCATGGTTCTCGAAGATGTAACTAGAGAGCTAGACTGACAAGAGACAACTAGGACTAATGCAGGTCAAAACATCAGTTAGGACTGAGTTGACTTTTCAGTTATGGCTACTTCCTAAAACTTTTGTTCTTCTGCCCATTGTTATATTCTACCTGCAGGATGATCTGGAGATAGGTCAGTGATGATTTCCTGACAATGGCAGTGATACCAGTTGGTCTTACTTCAAATATTCCGTTTGTCACTGTTGTAAGTAGATCAACACTTTGGCCCAGATATTCCAATGGCCAGAGAGCTGTTGGAGCAGATTTGCAACTGTGCATTATGACCATGTGGAAATCTGAACACAACTGTCTCTGAGGGAATTGTCCAGAAATTTTAAACACTGATGGGCAAGACTCCAGCATTCAGAACCCCCTGTAAAAGCCCCTTAAGATCTAACTCACCAGATCAATTGTTATTTGGGAAATGTTAGACGATTAAAAACATTCTGTAATCATTGAGTAGCTAATAAGTTGAACCCCTAAATACACCCTTCCCCTCCTGACTCCCAATCCAACAACTCTCTCCCTACCTCCTGACACCTCCCCATTTCCATGCTGCCAACATCCACCCTCTGCCTGACATGGCCATCCTGTAACCCCTGTTGGACACGAGCTCCCCCAGCCACCTCCAACATGACCTACATCACTCCAACTCAATAGCCACTTCACCTCCTCACTCATTTCGCACCCCACCCCTCATCCACCTGTCACCTTATGCCTGCATACCCATCTGACACCATACCCTTCCATCTGGCACCCTATGGTCTACTCCCATTTCCTTAACCCCTTCACCCATCTAGTATTTAATCACCCCCTAATCCACCACTGCACCTTCCTGTCATTCTTTACTAACCCTCCCACAGGATCTGTGCTGCTGGTCATTTACATCACAGAACATAGACTGCTGCTAGAGGGGGCCTGGTTTTGAAGGTGATCATCTCCACAGTTGGCTGTGAGGATTCCTCAACAAGTTGTCCTTGTTTTGTAACAGGAGGCTCCTGTCTACTAATTTCCAGAGTAGAATTCATTCAACGTATCTGTGTTTTCGCTTGTCTGATCAGGCCTGTAAATAGAGTTTCTGACCCTGACAGAATGTCTGGGCCCTTGTGTGTAAGATAGTGCTTATCCAGGGCCAATGTCAAACCACACAATAGTATTATGAACTGATCCAAGTGCAATGTTTTTAACACATATCCTTCTGTGCACTTTACAACTTGCTTTAAAAGGGTCTGGATTTGTCAAGGCATGGCCATACATAGATGGTTAAATGGTTTTAATTTGCAGACTGGAAAAAAAAACCATACAGCTCAAACTATCCCTTTTGAACTCACTTACTATTAATAATAATATATAGGATCATGGAACAGTAGAGCTCAGAAAGAGGCTCTTCACTCCTTTGTGATTTGCAGCATCTTTGAATCAGTTTCCAGGAGTCGAGGTGAGATTCTCAATAGGGAGCAGTGAGTTGCCTATTAAGGGGATTATTGCTTGTTGATTACCTTATTAACTGCACATCAACCTTATTAGTATGCAGCTTCCTGTCTGATTACCCATCATGAGCGAACTAAATGCCAAGAATTCTTGAAATGGAAGTCAGAATGTCTACCTGTCAGCTTTGGTCTGCTATTGGCTGTAAAGAGCTGCCATGTTGGTCACCAGGCAACAGCATCTCAGGGCATGATCCATGGGCATCAGCCACATATAAACCCTCAGAAACAGACACTGGCATCTGAGAATAGCCAACCCCTCATGATACTCATCGCACCTCTACGTTTTACTGGTTCTTGAAAGAACTATGCAAATATTCCCATTCTCCAGCTCTTTCACCATAGCCCTGCAAACATTTCCTATTAAATACTTATTAAATATTGTTGGAAAGTAAGCATTGAATCCACAATCATTTTTGGCAGTCCATTTCAGATCATAACTTCTCACTGCATTGTTTTATATTACTTTGGTTATTTTGTCAACAGATCTGCAAAAGTCTGTTTCCACCCTGTATAACTCTATTTACTTATTCAAATCATGGTATAACTTTGAGTACCTCTATCAACCCTTTCCTTAACTTGTTCTTTACAGCCAATAGCAGACCAAAGCTGACAGGTAGACATTCTGACTTCCATTTCAAGAATTCTTGGCATTTAGTTCGCTCATGATGGGTAATCAGACAGGAAGCTGCATACTAATAAGGTTGATGTGCAGTTAATAAGGTAATCAACAAGCAATAATCCCCTTAATAGGCAACTCACTGCTCCCTATTGAGAATCTCACCTCGACTCCTGGAAACTAATTGAAAGATGCAGCAAATCACAGAGGACTGACAAAAACTGCCATCTCATCTCCAGTTACATCGTCCTCTGTGTACACACACACACACACACATTCTCTCTCTCTTCCCCCCCCCCCCCCCCCCCCCAACCCCTTGCTCTCTTGAAGGACCTGGACATTTTTCTGACGTGTGAATTTCTCACATTTGCCAAAGGTTCCTCCCTCTTCCTAGGCAGTCTCTTGCCATTGTGGAAGACTTTCTTCCACTTCAATTGGGTGGGTTCTGAGCAGTCCGAAGCAGACTCAGCTATCAGTGGACTGGGGTCAGTTTAGCTCGGACGGCTGGATTGCAATACAGAATGATGCCATTAGCGAGGATTTAATTCCCACACTAGCTCAGGTTACCACGGACAACTTTCCTTCTCAGCTACTACCAGTCATCTCTCTCTAATGAGAGAGCAGCCCTATGTTCCAGTCAAATTATGGAGACTTTACCTTTCAACCACAGAACCGGGAGCTGTTGAAAGGTTGGGGAAATGTCTTATTCTGCAGTTTAAGCATTGTTAAGAAGAGCTTCTCTGGTAAAAGTACCATAAGGACTCATGTGGGTGAGACATTGTGCTGGACAACCAACGCTACCCTTGAAAAGGATTTTGACTCACTTGCAGAATCTTCAGTCTTTCTCAGCTTTTCAAAATTTGCACTTTAAATGATCAGATTTGCCAGAACAGTATTCATGTGCAACATGGTGTATTGTTTAACGAACTGGAGTGGGTATGCAAATAACTGATATTATTGTTTACAGCAAATTCAATTCTAGAGTGATTTGACTGGCAGTTTAGCATCATATATAAATAGAGAGAGGGGGAAGCGATGATAGAAGGTGGATAGAGGAGCAGATAAATGGAGAGAAGACGGATAGGTCAAGGAGGTGGGGATGGAGCCAGTCAAGGTGAGTATAGGTAGGGAGTTGGGATGGGGGTTGGTCAGTGAGGAGGGAGGGGCGGGTAGGTGGGAGGGAAGACAGACAGGTCAAGGAGGTAGGGATGAGGCTCGTAGGTAGGAAGTGGGGGGGCGTTGGTCAGTGAGGAGGGAGGGGCGGGTAGGTGGGAGGGAAGACAGACAGGTCAAGGAGGTAGGAAGTGGGGGTGGGGTTGCTTAGTCAGGTGGGAGGAGTGGATAGGTGGGAGAAAAGACGGACAGGTCAAGGAGGCAGGGACGAGATGGGCTGGTCTTGGGATGAGGTCGGGGGTGGAGAGATTTTGAAGCTAGTAATGTCCACATTGAGACCATTGGGCTGCAGGATTCCCAGGTGGAATATGAGGTGCTGTTCCTCCAGCCTTCGGGTGGCATCGTTGTGGCACTGGAGGAGGCCCAGGATGGTCATGTCGTCGAAGGAATGGGAGGGGGAGTTGAAGTGGTTCGTGACTGGGAGGTGTTGTCTTTTGTCACGAACCGAGCATAGGTGTTCCACAGAGTGGTCTCCAAGCCTCCACTTGGATTCCCCGATGTAGAGGAGGCCACATCGGGAACAGCGGATACAATATACTAGGGAGTTGCAGAGACAGCGGTCCCTCCGGAAGGCAGATAAGGGTGGGGAGGGAAATATATCCTTGCTAGTGGAGTCAGACTGCAGGTGGCGGAAGTGGCGGAGAATGATGCATTGACTCTGGAGGTTAATGGGGTGATATGTGAGGACAAGGGGAATTCTGTCTTTGTTGTTATTGTGGGGAGGGGGTGTGAGGGTTGAGGTGCGGGAAACGCGAGAGATGCGGTCGAGGGCGTTTTCGACCACTGATGAGAGGAAATTGCGGTCCTTGAAAAATGAGGACATCTGGGATGTTGGGGAGTGGAACGCCTCATCTTGGGAGCAGATGCGGCAGAGGTGAAGGAATTGGGAGTAGGGGTTAGCGTTCTTGCAGGAAGGTGGGTCAGAGCAGCTGTATTCTAGGTAGCTGTGGGGGTCGGTAGGCTTGAAATAGATATCAGTTTTCAGGTAGTTACCAGAGATGGAGACAGAGAGGTCCAGGAAGGAGAGAGAAGTATCAGAGATGGTCCAGGTGAACTTGAGGTTGGGGTGGAAGGTGTTAGTAAAATGGATGAACTGTTCGAGCTCCTCATGGGAGCATGAGGTGGCGCCGATACAGTCATCGATGTAATGGAGGAAGAGGTGGGGGATAGTGCCAGTGTAGCTGTGGAAGAGGGACTGTTCCATGTATCCTACAAAGAGACAGGCATAGCCTGGGCCAATCGGTACCCATGGCCACCCCCTTTGTCTGTAGGAAGTGGGAGGAGTTGAAGGAGAAATTGTTAAGTGTGAGGATGAGTTTGTTTAGGCACATAAGTGTGTCGGTGGAGAGGGACTGGTCGGGCCTGCGGGAGAAGAAGAAGCGGAGGGCTTTTAGGCCATCTGTATGGGGAATGCAAGTGTATAGGGACTGGACGTCCATTGAGAAGATGAGGTGTTGAGGGCCAGGAAATCGGAAGTTTTGGAGGAGGCGGAGGGTGTGGGGAGTTCCTGGACCGGGTGGAGAAAATGGAGTCGAGATAAGTGGAGATGAGTTCGGTGGGGCAGGAGCAGGTGGAGACGATGGGTCGACCAGGGCAGTCAGGTTTGTGGATTTGGGGAAGCAGATAGAAATGAGCGGTGTGGGGTTGGGGAACGATGAGGTTGGAGGCTGTGAGTGGGAGGTCACCTGAGGTGATGGTGTTGTGGATGGTCTGGGAAATGATGTTTTGGCGGTAAAGGTGGGATCATGATCAAGGGGGTGGTAGGAGGAGGTGTCAGAGAGCTGGTGCCTGGTCTCGGCGACGTAGAGGTCAGTGCGCCATACTACAACTGTGCCTCCCTTGTCCGCGGGTATTATGGTGAGGTTGGGGTTGGAGCGGAGGGAACGGAGGGCTGCACGTTCTGTGTGGGAGAGGTTGGAGTAGGTGAGAAGTTGAGGCGATTGATGTCACAATGGCAGTTGGAGATGAAGAGGTCGAGAGAGGGTAGGAGGCCTTGGGATGGTGTCCAGGAGAAGGGAGTGTGTTGGAGGCAGAAGGGGCCAGTAGAGGGAGGGTTAGACACACGATTAAAGAGATAAGCGCAGAGGCAGAGGCAGTGGAAAAACTGTTTGGTGTCCAGGCGTGAGCAATATTCGTTGATGTTCGGGTGGAGGGGGATAAAAGTGAGTCCTTTACTGAGGACTAACCGTTCATCCTCAATGAGGGGGAGGTCTGGGGGGAGGTGAGGGGGTTTTCTTGGATCCTCCCCCATCACCTCCATCCCAGTCCCCAAGAAAACCTTCCACATTAAACAGATGTTCACCTGCACATTCACTAATGTCGTATACTGTATCCGCTGTTCCTGATGGGGCCTCCTCTACATCGGGGAAACCAAGCGGAGGCTTGGAGACCGCTTTGTGGAACACATATGCTCGGTTTGCGACAAACGACAGCACCTCCCAGTCGCGAACCACTTCAACTCCCCCTCCCACTCCTTGGACGACAATTCCATCCTGGGCCTCCTCCAGTGCCACAATGATGCCACCCGAAGGCTGGAGGAATAGCACCTCATATTCCACGTGGGAATCCTGCAGCCCAATGGTCTCAATGTGGACATTACCAGCTTCAAAATCTCCCCACCCTGACCTCAGCCCAAGACCAGCTAATCTTGTCCCCGCCTCCCTGACCTGTCCATCATTTCTCCCACCTATCCACTCCTCCCACCTCACTGACCAAACCCCACCCCCACTTTCTACCCACTAGCCTCATCCCTGCCTTCGTGACCTGTCTGTCTTCCCTCCCACCTACCCGCCCCTCCCTCCTCACTGACCAACCCCCATCCCAACTCCCTACCTATACTCACATTGACTGGCTTCAACCCCGCCTCCTTGATCTGTCCATCTTCTCTCCACCTATCTGTTCCTTTATCCACCTTCAATCATTGCCTCCCCGTCTCTCTATTTATTTCAGAGCCCCCTCCTCCTCCTCCATTTCTGAAGAAGGGTCCAGACCCAAAACATCAGCTTTTCTGCTCCTCTGATGCTGCCTGGCCTGCTGTGTTCATCCAGCTCCACACCTTGTTATCTCAAACTCCAACATCGGCAGTTCCTCCTATCTCTCAGTTTAGCATCATGACATTTGTGTGAAAAAGAAATTGTCAGAGTTGAAGGTGTACTGGTGACAAGTGACCACCAGATGGTGGAACAGTCATACACTACCTATATCAGAGTCTTGTTTATTTATACCAGTTCACAAGATCGAGTAAATGCAAAAGGACATGAGGCTCTAATTATTCACCAAAACTATCATTGTTATCAGCATCATGACTGTAATGTTGAATGGGCAACTAGATGGACTCTGTGATAACAAGCATGGGGCTGGATGAGCACAGCAGGTCAAGCAGCATCATAGGAGCAGGAAAACTTGACGTTTCGGGCCTAAACCCTTCATCAGAAATGGGGGAGGGGAAGAGGGTTCTGAAATAAATAGGGAGAGAGGGGGAGGCGGATAGAGGATGGATAGAGGAGAGGATAGGTGGAGAGGAGGCAGACAGGTCGAAGAGGCGGGGATGGAGCCAGTAAAGGTGAGTGTAGGTAGGGGGGGAGGGAGGAGATAGGTCAGTCCAGGGAGGACGGACAGGTCA
>JAHRHZ010000032.1:13510355-13524078 GCA_024137785.1 Ginglymostoma cirratum
GTCCGTCCTCCCTGGACTGACCTATCTCCTCCCTCCCCCCCTACCTACACTCACCTTTACTGGCTCCATCCCCGCCTCTTCGACCTGTCTGCCTCCTCTCCACCTATCCTCTCCTCTATCCATCCTCTATCCGCCTCCCCCTCTCTCCCTATTTATTTCAGAACCCTCTTCCCCTCCCCCATTTCTGATGAAGGGTTTAGGCCCGAAACGTCAAGTTTTCCTGCTCCTATGATGCTGCTTGACCTGCTGTGCTCATCCAGCCCCATGCTTGTTATCTCAGATTCTCCAGCATCTGCAGTACCTTTTATCTCTTATCCTAGATGGACTCTGTCTTCTTCTAATTTACCAGCTCCCATCCTTCAATGGAGTAAACGAACTCTTTTAGTTCCTTCATCAATGACTTCATATCTTTCCTTTGCTACTTATTCTGGCTGAACTAGATGATGCAAAAGCTCATAGTCCTGTCTGACCAAAGCTGGTTTTCGAACTTCATATTCTACAAAATCCCAAGATCACTTGTTATGGTCCCTCTGCACCCTGCTGATGAACTTTATGCTGGCATCACATTTATCCTCTGCTTCACCAGTTTCCTACTCACCAGCCTCTAAACCTCCACAAACTCCAACTTCTATAAACCTCTGTTGGCAACCTGTAACCTCCCAGTAAATTTCATGAGACAGTTAATAGCTGACTTTATTGCTGACTCCCTGCACCCTTGTATCTGGAACTTATAAACCTAATTCACCTTACTGAATTCCTGCATACTTGTTCTTACCATATTTCTGAAAACTCCCTAGCCCTCCTGTCATACGTTTCAGGGCCTTTGCCACCCCGTTTATCCTGCTCTCCATCTCCACCTATTTTGGCTCTACTTTATACAACCGGCTTCTTAAACTGAGGAAGGGTCACCGGACCCAAAACGTTAACTCTGTTTTCTCCTTCACAGATGCTGCCAGACCTGCTGAGCTTTTCCAGCAACTTTGTTTTTGTTCCTGGCTTCTTAAACTCTTAGGCTTTGCAGCATCTCCCTCCAGCGAACTGAAATTGCCCAAACCTTCATCTCTCAAATCTTGATCAAGGACTTGATGTCCATTCTTGTTATCCTTTGTGCACTGACAGGAAACACCTGTTTATATTCAAGGTTACTACCTAAGTGCAGTTTGTTATTGTGATCTATACTAATTGATATCTTGTATAATTCAACATCATATTATCTTAGGCAGCATCACCCAATAGTATCTCTCACCCACTGCACGGAAATAAACAGATACATTTTTTCACATCAAAATTTCACAGGTATGTAAATTATTTTCAGTCTTTCTCCCTTTTTCTATTTGTCTCTGTCTTTGTTTTTTCTTTCTATGGTCTCCCATTCCCTTCATCTAACTTCCAATACTGCATTAGGTGATCTTCCTGTTGTTCAGTCTGTTTGTTTTGCTTTCTTTCCATCTCTCGTTTTGTCTCTGATGTTTTCTCTTTCTTTCTCATGCTCACAAAATGTCTCATTTTTACCAATGACTCCTGACTTTAGCCCTTTTTTGCCAATTGGGAGCAGGTTAGGTTTATATAAAATCATATCAGTTGTGAATGTGGATCTTTGACCTTAATCTGGACATTAAGATCAGGCCAAGGATGTCTCTGTCTCATTCTTCATATATTTCTGTTACACCTTCATCTTTTCCACTGTATGTCTCACTCCATCTATGTCTCATTATCTATGTCCCTCTGTAGTTAGATGAATCGCATCTTAAAAGTTAATTTCTAACATAAGTTACAGCACATAAATTCCAAAATGTCACGCCGTATCTTGATGTGAAGGTTTTAGAGAACACGTCAAGGGGCCTGAACGACGTAGACACTAGTGAGAAATGAGGCAGAATTGTGAGAGAACTCACCAACGCCTATCTTGGCATTGACAGCGATTTGCAGCATCTTTGAATCAGTTTCCAGGAGTCGAGGTGAGATTCTCAATAGGGAGCAGTGAGTTGCCTATTAAGGGGATTATTGCTTGTTGATTACCTTATTAACTGCACATCAACCTTATTAGTATGCAGCTTCCTGTCTGATTACCCATCATGAGCGAACTAAATGCCAAGAATTCTTGAAATGGAAGTCAGAATGTCTACCTGTCAGCTTTGGTCTGCTATTGGCTGTAAAGAGCTGCCATGTTGGTCACCAGGCAACAGCATCTCAGGGCACGATCCATGGGCACCAGTCATATATAAACCCTCAGAAACAGACACTGGCATCTGAGAATAGCCAACTCCTCATGATCCTTATGGCACCTCTCTGTTCCACTTGCTGAGTGCTTAGGAAGCGCAGACCTGTGTTGTAGAGTGCACCAGCAGCTATCATTGAAAGGTTGCAGAAGGCAGAGAATGGCACCCAGATTCTAGGTTGGATCAGACTGCACCTCAGGGCAGCTCCCTTGCTTGCTGGGAGCTTGGTCACTTAGTGCCTACCTGCATGCTCACAGTATCCAAGCCTCACCTTGCTATTTGTCAGTTAGTACACTCCCACAACCAAGCAGTTGTCCTTAATCATGGGGGAATGCATCTTGCTGTACGTCAGTGCTCTACATCAATCTCACAGCAGCCCCATGTGTCAGTAGGATACTCAGCGAACATACTGCAAGTGCAGCAACCAAGCATGACTCAAAGTCTTAGGGAAGTAGTCCTCACTGAAACCCATAGGCGTATCTGTCAGTGCCAGCACAGTGAGTCAAGGGCAGCCTCCCATTCCAGTCCAGGAAATTGGACACGGACACAGTCAGGCAGCTAGTCACGGTGTCCTGTGTTAGGGGTCCATGCCTCTGCAACTGGGGGAATTATGGTCAGTGCTATGGCTCCATAGTGGCGCGTCTGAGGGTTAGGGCCAACTGGAGAGGTGTGCAACCATCAGTCAGGGGTCTAGGTGGCTTTCATCCAGGGATGTCTGATTAAGTTGCTCAAGTGGGTAGGCCATGTTCATTCCATTGGGTCCATCTAGACAAACTGGGGGAGGTGTGGGCAGTGGTGGGGGGCACAAGGGGTGTGCCACTGTTGGAACATCTTTGTGGGGATTGGGGGACTAAGGCTGCAGTGGAAGGGAAGCTTATAATTGTGAAGGTTGTATTTGTAAGGGTGGGATAAGGCATGAATGGGAATGGGGTAATGTGTGTGCGTGCATGTATGCGTGTGTGTGGTTGTGGAGGGCGTGGGGGGCATTATCTGCATTCAGGAGCAGCTTTCACTCTAAGCTGCAAGACTGATGGTCGCACAGAGTGGAGCCCCTTACAAACTAATTACCCTGCCCCTGTATGATGTCCATCTTCACCTCCCAGTTGCATGCAGAGGTGAACAGCATACTGTTAACAGAGAGGTACTCACTGGCTTATGCTCCCAAATTTGATACTCCCACACAGTTTCTGAGCTAGCCCAGGGTGCTGGTGGCAGCCTTGCTGATGAGGTCTCCGAAGACTCTGTACTCTCGGCCTCAGAGCTAGCTTCTGGCAGAGTGGCTGTTTCTCTCTTGGGGTCAAGAACATCTCAGTTGAACCTGCAAGACACCAAAAAGAAAAGGCATCATGGCCAATGGTTAGGAGTGCAATGAATAAGACTGACAGCAGAGTTAATGTTGGAGATACAGTGGAATGAAGATTGGTGCTTATTTGGTTGGCAGGATAATTCCAAAGGAGAGTCATACTGGATTGGAAATGTAAATGTGATTGTTGTATGAAACATATTAAGGTGATAAAGAAATCCTCACTTGTGGCTTCCTAGTAAATGCAATTTAGACAGCCATTGCCTCAGATCTGAAGTGTTTAACCTTTTGTAATTGATTGCTATCCAGCACACAAAATATGGAACTCATTTAAATAAGAGGAACAAGTAATTCTGGTTCAACAATGAATGACAGTGTCTAGTGCTGCTAATGGTGGGAGGCTTGGTGGGTGGTGGAGTTTAAATTGTACTGTATATAGTAGCTAGGTTAAATAAATTTATGTTACTATTATCCCACAGAACTGCTGTCACCTCCATAATTCCAGAGTAACTTCTCTCTGATCTATGCTTTGAACTGTGCATTAAATGGCATAAAAAGTGTGCAGGGCAAGGATATATACATTTAGAGGGAACGTTGAGTGGACAAAAGTTACAGCTGGTAAAATATTGGCCAAACCACACTGTTGTGTGATGTCCCAGAGTTGTTAATTATTCAAGCCTACCACACATAATTGGAACAGGAAATTGGCCTTGAACTAGTTTACACATTTTTCTATTCCTGCTGAGGCATATCTAAAGTTGCTGACATGTCACTGTTACTTTGACATGACCAGTCTAATTTTGAAGGGAATGAAAATGGATGATACAGGTCACATGGATTTTAGAGCAACTCATCAGTTCCAAATAACAATATTGAGAAAGATTTGACGAAATTCAAACTTCTTTGTTAAAGGAGCAGCAAGAGAAGTGAGCAGCATCTGCAGGGTTAGATAACAAATGTGGAAATATGGAAACCTTGTGGTTTTATAAACCATCAGTGCCAATTTGCTGCGTTTCTAGGAAAAATGTATAAGCTGTCTCTGTCCAGTCAGCAAACTGCCAATTTCTATTTTTTCCTGTTTTAGAAGTGTAGCTAGTGCTGGTAACCTCTGTCACAAGATTCAAAATCCACACCCTCAGCCACAAGTGCATCATGGCCCAATTTGTGTGACATACAAAATTTACTGCAGCAATTCACCAAGCTTGATTTCACAGTACTTCACAGGTCCATGAACTCTACCACAAGGAAAGACAGAAGAACCCCTCGGGGTGGATTCGAGGCACCGTCACCAGTGGTTTTATATACTGAGAACTAATTAAAATCCAGCAGGCCACAATTTTATTAGTGGTGGTGGGCAGCCTCCCAAGTTGTGGGCTAAACGGAGTCCTTAAGTAGTGATTAATTTCTGCTAGTACTGGGATTGAGCTGGCTGAGGGAGTGGCCCATGTCAAGTGCAAAACCTGTCAAGTTGCTCTGTGTTGGATGGTGGTGGAAGCTCCCTCCTTAATGGGCCTCATGGACACATCACAGAATCCCAGGAAAAGTGTTACCCTATCCCAGGTTGAACTCCCCTCACATCCTGACCCTCCAACCCCCATCTCACAAGGGCCTGCTTGCTTGACACTTGGGGAAACCCTGACTCACATGCTGGCTGGATTCCATACAGCTCACCGCAGCTAGGTAACAGTACCAGCAGTGCCCGCTGCACCCAGTGACACTCAGGCATTGGAGAACCGCCTGGCTCTGAATGGCTGGCACCTTCCTGAGGGGGGATCTGTTGATCCAGTGGAAAGGAGACATACCGCAAGCCTATTCATGACCAATCTGACACACTACATCAGATCAGTCACATGACTTTCAAGTTCCTCTCTAAGTCACATACCATCTTGACTTGGATCTATATTACTGCTCCTTTATTGCTGTTTGTCTATGATCAGGAATTCAGCTGCTAACACCATTGCAGTCACAACACCACCATAAGGATTGTACTTGATACTAGATTGAGTGGAAGACAGGCAATCACCTTTTAAGGACAACTACGCATGGTCAATAAATGTTAGTTTCGCCAACATCACTCACACTTTATAAGCAAACAAAAATGTGCCTAAATGTAGAAGCTATTATTTATGCTGCTAATAAGAAAAGTCATAAGAAAATACTTTGGCAATAAGTAGTATGTGTGATCGTTACAACATTTCCTTAAATGGTGTTAAGATGTTGAACCAAAGCCAGTAGATAATGTTACCGATAGTGTGTGACAACTGATAATGACCCCTAACAACTGAAGGGATAGGAGTCTTAAAGTGGGTATGAAAGAGAATTTAAAATATTATTTGATGATTTACTTCATATATGAGATTGAACTTTCAAGCTATTTTTAAACTTTGGATCTTTTTGAAACTTCCTGTGAAGATTCTATGAATACAGTAACTGCTGTTATTAATCAATGGCGTTGCTATTGTTTTTTTTCTGAAACGCTGTAGTTTCCTGCGAGTCTTTTTTGATTAACCGGTGGAATTTTACAAAAGTGAGTCCCAAACTGTTTTCTAACATGGCCCCAGATATCAACCAAAACAACAGCAACCAGTGAAGAAGGCACTCAGTCGAAAAAATCTCTATTAAGCTGTATTAAGCTGATATTACAATTGTGCAGCTCTTCCACGGGCCTATTCTCTGCCTGGTTGCTGCTCTGCCACTACAATGTCGACATTTTTCAACTAAGATCTTCCATCACACTGCGCGAAGCCAAATCCAACAATCCATATTCAACAAGCTGCTCTAAAAACTCTGTCCACATTCTGACAGGTGCAACAAATTCCACCACAGTGGCTAAGGCATTCCACAATATATTAAAGCAATCAACAATTTATCCAATCTCCTAGTCAATCCTTCAGAAAAATTTCCTCCACACCACTCTGCATCTTCAAAAAAATCTAATCAATTATTCAATGGACCATACCTGCAATTCAAGTTTCAACAATGTCTGTCCATTAGCTTTTGAGGTACATTCTCCCCACACTCTGTGCAGCCCTTCATTTCCTATGGCTGTCTTTATTTCACCACTTGCTTATCCAGTCCTGCAAAGGCTAAAACTAATAAAGCATAGCTCCGTGCATTGCTTAAGGAATCAAAATTAAGATAAGATATCTGTGGCCTTCCAGTTAGCTCCCCGTCTCTTTGACATTGGTGTGCAGAGGATCTATGGTACTCTCACTACTAGATGGTTACTCTGTGGGGATTTAGGAATGCAGCTCGTGCGTTCTTTTAGAGTTCTGCCCTGTGCTTTTTACAGCTGCAGTTCAACCAACTTTCTCGTTGAACAGGTTTACAAAGTCGAGTATCCACTGTTCCTACACTTTTTTTTATCTGGGGTCTTGGAATAAATATAGCTTCTGCACCCTGCAGTAGTTGAGGTCTTCTCCTGCGGTTTTGTTCACTGTCGTATTGTTGGTAAGTAACACATTAACTTGTGTCGATTCAGTTTACTCAAAAATATTTTACAGGAAAATTTAGATTACAACATTCAGTTGTAAATACCTCTGTACGCGACTTCCTACTTGTTTGGTTCTATATGATTACATACGGAAATTGGTCATGTGGTCAACAGAATGTCCAGCTCTTAAAGCAACTCAGCTCTGAAAACAATAGGGCAACACCTTCAAAAACTTTTCACCCCCTCGTTTATCAGTATTCTATCTATGTCTGCAATAAAAATTTAAAGACACTGCTTCTTTCACCCTTTTGAAGAAGAATTCCAAGAATCTGAAGAGTTCTGAAAAAGGGTCACGTTAACTGCTGTCTCTCCGCAGATGCTGCCAGTCCTGCTGAGTTTTTCCAGTAATTTCTGTTTTTGTTTCTGATTTACAGCATGCACAGCGCTTTGCTTTTTTTCCTGAAGAATCACGTTTCCATGTTACTGTTGATGATGTCTGCAGGAAGTGTGTTTGTTTGTGAATCCTATCGGATTGCATGGGTTGGTTGGAGTGGCAGTTAGAGGCAATGAGGAATTTCTAGGAGCCAGGGGACGTGATGGATGGCAGTTTCAGGAAGGGATAAAAACTTCAGATACAGTCAGGCAGATGGGTTATCTCCAGGAGAGGTAGGGGAGAGAGGCAAGTAGTGTAGGAGTCTCCTGTAGCTGTGCCCATCTCAAACAAGTATGCTGTTTTGGAAAATGTAGGGGGAGATGCACTCCCAGGGGAATGTAGCACTGACAGCCAGGTTTCAGGTACTAAGACTGGCTGTAATGTAATGAGGGGTACTTCAGGTTCCAAGCAGTAAATTGTGATAGGGCATTCTGTAGTCAGAGGCACAGACAGACGTTTTGTGCAGCTGACAGCGAGACATCAGAATGGTGTGTGGCCTCCCAGGTGCCTGGATCAAGGATATCTCAGAGATGGTGCAGAGTATTCTCAAAAGGGAGAGGGACCAGCACAAGGTTGTTATATACATGAAACTAATGACATAGGAAGAGAAAAAGATGGATTTCTGAGGAGAGAATATAGGACACTAATCAGGAGTTTAAAAAGAAGGTCCTTGAGTGTCATAATATCTGGATTACTCCCGGTGCCACAAGATAGTGAGGGGAGGATAGAGCAGATGAATGTGTGGTTGAGATGCTGGCGCAGGGGAGAAGGATTCACATTTTTGGACATTGGAATCTCTTCTCGGGTAGAAATGACCTCTATAAGAAGGATGGATAGCACCTGAATTGGAAGGGTACTAATATTCTGGCAGGGAGATTTGCTAGAGCTGCTCGGCAGGATTTAAACTAGTAAGATTGGGGTGAGTGGGGGACTGATGGTGGTGGAGGGAGGGTGGGTGAGACCCAGGAAGATAGAGAGCAAGGAGATCAGTCTCAGACTGCTACAGCTGGGAAAAGGAGCAAGTCCAACAGTTAAGGCAGGCAGGAACAAAGCAGCAAACGAGGTAGGACTGATAAATTAAACTGAATTTATTTCAATGCCAGAGGCCTAACAGGTAAGGCAGATGAACTTGGGGTATATTTGGGAACATGGGACTGGGATGTCATAGCGATTACAGAGACATGGTTCAGGGATGGACAGGACTGGCAGCTTAATGTTCCAGGGTATAGATGCTATAGGAAGGATTGAAAGTGGGGGAGGGGGGCAAGAGATGAGTGGGAGTGGCATTTTCGATCAGGGATAACATTATGGCTGTACTTGGGGAGAATATTCCTGGGAATAAGTCCAGGGAAGTTACTTGGATAGAACTGAGAAATAAGAAAGGGATGATCACCTTATTGAGATTGTACAATAGACACCCCAATAGTTGTCAGGAAATTGAGAAACAACTTTGTAACGAGATCTCAGTTTTCTGTAAGAATAATAGGAAGGTAATTGTAGGGGATGTTAACTCTCCAAACTAGACTGGGCCTACCATTGTGTTAAGTGCTTGAACAGAGAGGAATTTGTTAAATGTCTGCAAGAAAATTTTCTGATTCAGTATGTGGATGTATCTACTACAGAAGGTGCAAAACCTGACCTACTCTTGGGAAATAAGGCAGGGCAGGTATCTGTGGGGGAGCACATTGGGGCCAGTGACCATAATTCTATTAATTTTAAAACAGTGATGGAAAAGGATAGATCGGATCTAGAAGTTAAGGTTCTAAACTGGAGGAAGGCCAATTTTGACGGTATTAAAAAGAGCTGTCAAAAAGTTGATTGGGGGCAGATGTTTGCAGGGATGTCTGGAAAATGGGAAGCCATCAAAAATGAGATAATGAGACTCCAGAGACTGCATGTTCATGTTAGGGTGAAGAGCAAGGCTGGTAGGTGTAGGGAATTCTGGATGACTAGAGAAATTGATGTTTTGGCGAAGAAAAAGAACAAAGCATTTGTCAGGTATAGACAGCAGAGACCGAGTGAATCCCTAGTAGAGTATAAAGGCAGTGGGAACATACTTAAGATGGAGATCAGAAGGGCAAAAAGGGGACATGAGATAGCTTTGGCAAATAGGGTTAAGGGGATTTTTAGAGTAAATTTGTAGCTTGGATTGTGGATGTTGTGGTTGGTTGGCTCGCCAAACTGGTTCATTGTTCCACAGACATTTCATTACCCTGCTGGGTAACATCATCAGTGCAGCCTCTGATGAAGCGCTGTTGTGTTTTCCTGCCTGTTATTTAAACTCCGATGTCTGTTGAGCTGGATCACCTTACTTCCTGTTTTCCTTCATAGTGGAGAGTATACAGGATTGAGTTCTATGTGTTTGTTGATGGCTTTCTTAGTGGAGATCCAGGCTTCCAAGAATTCCCGTGCTTGTCTCTGCTTTGCCTGTCCCAGGATTCTGCTGTTAACCCAATCAAATTTGTGGTATTCCTTATCCACGTGGATGGAGATGAGTGAGTATTTGGTTGTGTCTTTTTGTTGCCAGTTGATGTTTGTGTACTGTTGTGGTTAATTTCCTTCCTGTTTGCCCAATGTAGTGTTTGTCACAGTCTTTGCAGGGAATCTTGTGTATGACATTGGTCCTGTCCATCGTGGGTAGTGGGTCTTTGGTTCGGGTGAGCAGTTGGCGTAGGGTTGATGTGGGTTTGTGTGCTACTCTGATGCCCAGTGGTCGTAGGAGTTTTGTGGTCAGTTCAGATGTGTTCCTGATGTAAGGTAGCATGATGAGTGTGTCACTACGCAAAATGCTCGCCTGAACCAAAGACCCGTTACCCACGATGGACAGGACCAACGTCATATACAAGATCCCCTTCGAAGAGTGTGACAAACACTACATTGGACAAACAGGAAGAAAATTAACCACAAGAGTACACGAGCATCAAATGACAACAAAAAAGACATGACCAATACTCACTCATCTCCATCCACATGGATAAGGAAAACCACCAGTTCAATTGGGACAACACCAGGATCTTAGGACAGGCAAAGCAGAGACAAGCACGGGAATTCCTAGAAACCTGGTACTCCACTAAGAAAGCCGTCAATAAACACATAGAGCTCAACCCCATATACACTCCATTGCGAAGGAAAACCGGAAGTGAGGCAATCCAGCTCAACGGACACCAGAGTTTAAATGACAGGTGGGAAAACACAACAGCGCTTCATTGGAAGCTGCAGTGATGATGTTACCCAGCAGGGTAATGAAACGTCTGTGGAACAATGAACCAGCTTGGTGAGCCAACCAACCACAACAGGGTTAAGGGGAATCCAAAGTGATTCTACTACTACACTAAGGACAAGAGGATAACTAGGGAGAGAATAGGGCCCATTACAGATCAGTAAGGTTGCAGGAGATGGGGGAGATACTGAACGAGTATTTTACATCAGTGTTTACTGTGGAGAAGGATATGGAAGTTCATAAGGCATGGGGAAATACATAGCAACATCTTAAAAAATGTCCATATTAAAGAGAAGGTGCTAGATGGCTTAAAACGCATAAATGTGGATAAATCCCTGGGACCTGATCAGGTGTATCCTAGAACTCTATGGGAAGCTAGGGAAGTGATTACTCGGCCCTTTGCTGAGATATTTGTATCATCGATAGCCACAGGTGAGGTGCCAGAAGACTGGAGGTTGGCTAACATGGTGCCATTATTTAAGAAAGGTGGTAGTGAAAAGCCAGTGAACTATCGACTGGTGAGCCTGACATCAGTGGTGGACAAATTGTTGGAAGGAATCCTGAGGGACAGTATTTACTTGTATTTGGAAAAGCAAGGACTGATTAGGGACCGTCAACGTGGCTTTGTGGGTGGGAAATCGTGTCTCACTAACTTGATTGAGTTTTTTGAAGAAGTAATGAAGAGGGTTGATGAGGATAGAGCAGTGACGTGATCAAAATGGAACTTCAGTAAGGCATTTGACAAGGTTTATGATGGTAGACTGGTTAACAAGGTTAGATCACATGGAATACCGGGAGAACTAGCTATTTGGATACAGAACTGGCTCAAAGGTAGAAGACAGAAGATGGTGGTGGAGTTTGCTTTCAAACTGGAGGCCTGAGACCAGTGGTGTGCAACAAGGATCAGTGCTGGGTCCACTGCTTTTCATCAATTATATAAATGATTTCGATGTGAACATAGGAGGTGTGGTTAGTAAGTTTGCAGATGACATTAAAATTGGAGGTGAAATGGACAGCGAAGAAGGTTACCTCAGAGGGCAACTGGATCTTGATCAGATTGGCAAATGGGCCGAGGAGTGGCAGATGGAGTTTAGGCAAATATGAGGTGCTGCAATTTGAAAAGGCAGATCAGGGCAGGGCTTGTACACTTAAGGGTAAGATCCTGGGGTGTGTTGCTGAGCAAAGAGACCTTGGAGTGCACGTTCATAATTTCTTGAAAGTGGAGTTGCATGTAGATAGGATAATGAAGAAGGCGTTTGGTATGCTTGGCTTTATTGGTCAGTGCATTGAGTATAGGAGATGGGAGGTCATGTTGCAGCTATACAGGACATTGGTTAGGCCACTTTTGGAATACTGCATTCAATTCTGGTCTCCCTGCTATAGGAAGAATGTTATGAAACTTGAAAGGGTTCAGAAAAGATTTACAAGAATGTTGTCAGGGTTGGAGGGTTTGTCCTATAGGGAAGGGCTGAATAGGCTGGGGCTATTTTCCATAGAGTGTCGAAGGCTGAGGAGTGACTTTACAAATGTTTACAAAATCATGATGGGCGTGGATAGTGTAAGTAGACAAGGTCTTTTCCTCAGGGTGTAAGAGTCCAAAACTAGAGGGCATAGGTTTAAGGTGAGAGGGGAAAGATTTAAAAGGGACTTAAGGGGCAACTTCTTCTCATACGAAGGGTAGGGCATGTATGGAATGAGCTGCCAGAGGAAGTGGTGGAGGCTGGTACAATTATAACATTTAAAAGGCATCTGGATAGGTATATGAATAGGAAGGGTTCAGATGGATTTGGGCCAAATGCTGGCAAATGGGACTCGATTTATTTAGGCTGTTGGGTTGGCATGGAGGAATTGGACCGAAGAGTCGGTTTCTATGCTGTACATCTATGACTCTTTGATGTTATACGAGAAAAATAATTCTCATTGTCTGTCATAAATGGTTGGCCCTTTATTTTTAAATAAATCCCTCTAGTCCTAGAATCTCCAACAGGTTCCGAAAATAATCAAGAAGACTTGTGGAATACCTGCCTTTATATTTAGATGGCTGGAGTGTAAATAAGGATGCAGAGGTTATACTGCAGTTGCACAAAACTCTGGTTAGACACAACCTTGGTACTGTGAACAGATCTGGGTACGAAACTTTTGGAGGGACATGTTGGTCTTGAAGGAAGTACAATGTAAGTTTACCAGAATGATACCTGGACTTCAGAGGTTAAGTTATTAAGGGATATGGGCCAAAGGCAGATATATGGAGTTAGACCACAGATCAGCCAATAATGTCATTGAATGGTGAAACAGGCTAAATGGCCTGCTCCTATTGCTAGATTCCTCTGCTGTTATGTTCCTTACCCTCATAGCAGTACCTCTGCTATCTTAGCATTTTGCTGGAGGAGAAATCACTGGACTGCTGTGAAATTCTGTTAGCCCATCTCAATGGTGGTAACCACTGGTTATGAGGGTGAGAATGTTTTTCATCTTTGTCACTGCTTTGCTGCATTTCCAGCTTTTCTCCACTGCCTGTCTAGAATTGTAGAGGCATTGCCGTAGGATTGTGGTCGTCACTTCGTGGATGACAAACCTGATATCCTTTTTCAGGATAATTGCATTTGTCTTACAACACTGCCACTCTGCTAGTGCCCTTTCTGTCATCTATAAGGCAGTCAGACCACTATTGCTTGTCTGAAGGTGGTGCCATCCAAAACTGGGTCTTCCAGGACTAGAGCTCCTTGACATTTTCGTGTAGGAGATTCTGTGGTCCCCTTCGACGAACAATCTTCCAGCAACTAAGATACAGCTAGTGAGGTAACAACGTGTAAATTGCATTATAGATGGAAGGTAACTTTTGGTTATCTTGAAAGGAGCAAGTCACAACAATAGAGCGATGCTGGGGTGATACATGAAATCAAATGCATTGTAATAATCTTGGTAGAGACCATTGCTGGACTGTGAAACCAGAGACCCAGCTAAATTCCTGGGGAGAGATTGTAGGAACTGCAGATGCTGGAGAATCTGAGATAACCAGGTGGAGAGCTGGATGAACACAGCAGGCCAAGCAGCATCAGAGGAGCAGGAAGGCTGACATTTTGGGCCTAGACCCTTCTTCAGAAAGGGTCTAGGC
>JAHRHZ010000032.1:13524478-13568949 GCA_024137785.1 Ginglymostoma cirratum
AAGGGTCTAGGCCTGAAATGTCAGCCTTCCTGCTCCTCTGATGCTGCTTGGCCTGCTGTGTTCATCCCACTCTACACCTTGTTATCTTAAATTCCTGGAGACTTGTGTTTGAATCCTGCCAGGGCAGTTTGAATTCAATGAACATCTGGACTTAAGAGTCTAAGTATAACTATGAATCCATGAATTGTCGATTGTCAGGAAAAACCCATCTGGTTCGTTAATGTCTTTTAGGGATGGAAACTGCCATTCTTACCTGGTCTGGTTTACATGTAACTCCAGGCCCACAATAATGTGGTTGACTCATAACTGCCCTCTGGGCAATTAGCCAGTGATGCCCTCATCTCATGACTGAATAAAATGAAAGTTACATCATCCAGATTAAAAAAATCACCTTTTCAAAATTAATTCATGCTAATTAATTCATTAATTAATTCATGAATCAGATTATTTTTGAGAGTGGTGATGAAATTCTGTAAGTTCATTTTGTAAAGGTGTAGTGTTATGGTGTGGGTGTATTTCAAGACAATCATGTAAAGCGACCAACTTTCACTTAGCAGAAACTCCTGCAGTTACCATTTCTCTTATATGTGGACAATATTTCCTCTGTTGAAGAAAGTGTTGTGGCATTCTTTGTGCTGCAAGCACTAAATTTAAATGATAGGCCTATTTACTTTACTGGTGATATTAATAGTGCTCCAGATGTAGAAATAACAGCTCTCTGTTTTAGAGTGTAAATAGAGAAAGTAAAGCACAAGTGCCACAGACAGGTGAACTGTAAAGACCATTACAAAGATAAAGTACAAGGAAGTTAGAGAACAAAGACAATTCAACAGTGAATATAACAAAATGTCAGCTTGGATTTTGAAAGAGATGCTCTTGTATAGTCAACTTTATTGAATTTTGTGAAGAGATAACAGAGCCGGCAGACAGCAATACAGTGGTAGGTATAGACTTTCACAAGGGTTTTGACCACAGTACAAAAACAGGGAGCAAGTATTAAATTCATAAATAACTCCCTTGGCTGCATGTTCTCGTCCCCACAAGATATTAAAGAACCAGAGAAAATGCAAGAAGTGTAGGGATGTTACCAGATTTAGAAGGTCACAATTATCAGTAAAGATTGAGTAGGCTGGTGTTTTCTATGGCAGAGAAGACTAGGAGATTACTTGATGATGATTACATGATGATTACGATGATTACATTTCTGATGAAGGGTTTAGGCCCGAAACGTCGAGTTTTCCTGCTCCTATGATGCTGCTTGACCTGCTGTGTTCATCCAGCCCCATGCTTGTTATCTAGGAGATTACTTGGTTAGGTTTTAGAAATTGTGCAAGATAATTGAGTGGATGTGAGAAAAAAAAACCTCTTTTGGTTGAGTCCAGAACAGGAGGCATACATATAAGATAATCACTAATAGATGATAAATAAAACAGAAGGATGTTCTTCATCCAGACGGTGGTATGTAGTAACGGATTGGTTAAAGATGATTCTATCGATAAATTTTAAGTGGAAGGGAGAAATCAATAGAGGTATATGAAGGAAGGATGGGGTTAGGGAGGAGGAAGCTGTGTGGAATATATGTACATAAAGCATGGATCAGTTTGGCTGGATGGCTTGTTTCTTTACTGTAGATTTGAGGTGAAAAGTCTTTGGTATATGTGGGCGGTCTCCTCTATGGAATGTACGGCAATAAACTAAATGTTGCGCTTTTTTTGACTAGTGTGGATGCTTCAAGTTAATGGCTCACGACTAAATATTATTCTATTTCCCCTTTAAAAAAGCTTTATTAAAGCCAGCAAACTCGCGCAGGCAATCCTAAATAAATTATAAGTAGAAATTTGAGGAATGATTTTAGATTCTTACTGCGATTTGGGGAATGAGGAGGTCATTTACTGAATCATCATTTTGAAGTGTTGGGTGGCGTTGGCAACATCCCTTTAACCAGCGAAGATTTTTGAGTTTGCCACATTTTATAAAAGATCAGAATTGGTAGTAATTTCACTTTATATTAGATACAATAGTAAATTATTTATTCTTTCTAGTTTGTGCATTTCCATGATACAAATAGCTCACAACAATTGATCCGGTACATGTAAGGAGAAAAGAGAATTTAAAAGCCATGAGGATTACTTTCCTAACCACAGCAATATCAATCTACATATATGTTGAGTTTTTCACTGCTGGCTGATCGTTTCTCAACACAGTCTCTCTTGAAAAAGTTTTTTTTTCAGAGTGCACTGACACGGTGCTTTCTATTTGCATCGAGAGGCAGAAATAAAACTGACAGATGAGAGGAAATGACGCTCTTATCTTTATTTAATTTATAACGCATTTTTTTCCTCCGGATACGTCGAAGACTTCCGTGTAACAAATGTGTCGCTGGATGAGTTTGTGAGGGGGGGTCAGTGTTCAGCTGCAGTCTCTGTTATTCCACAGACCTGACTGACAAGTGAACATGGGGAACTGTTGCAAGAAAACACAGAAGTGAGTACAAGAAGTGCAATGTTAGCACCAACGTGTAAAAGACTCACAACTCAGTGTATTGTGGTCAATTTTTTTTATATGTTGAAAATGATATTTTGTTCGAGACCTTCCTTTGATGTAGTGAACGAACAGAGCTGTTTCCCGCAATCGGTACCAGATAATTCACTCGGTTTTAAAAGAGAAAGGTCGCTTTGAACGGAACATGGTGACTCTTAAAACATGAGCAAAAGGAATATGTTGGAAAATTAGAGCAGCTTTAAAAAGGCTGCGCCTTTTGTTTTGACAGAGGGACAGAAGCTAGGATCTAGCTTGATTATTCTAGCAACCTGCCAGCAGCACTCCCTAATTATCATGTTTCCTGGTGTCATTCCATCCAAAAGCTGTTGGAGGTCCAAACCATGTGATTCATACAGCTATAAATGAGGATACTCTGTTTCATTATAGGTGAAAACCGGCTTTGCAAGTAACATGTGTAAGTGTGAATCTAAGTACCACGGGCCTTAGGTCAGATTCCTTGCATTGTCATTGTCACGAGTATTTTAAATCTGGCCTCAAGTGACTCAGTGTAGATTTTATTTCAGTGTAGATTAGTCAGCGCAACTTCATAATTTGTATTAACCGTCTTCTAATTATAAATCACAGAAAAGAACATCTCTAAAAGGAATGTAGTAAATGTTCAAAGCTTCTTTGAAATACAGCATTGATGGTTATGCCAGGCTCCAACCCAGACTTGTGCAGCCAGGAAGTGGGCACCCTATTTGAAAGGGACAGATGAACGTTGGCCCCACTTCAGACACACTTCTGGCACCTGCTTACTCCCAGCCATTGGTAATAAGGCTGCTAAGAGCACCTGTCTTGTGGTACAGGTACAGTTGACCCACTGAGCACACAGGGTCTAATGGATTACAGGTTATTCACCAGCTTGTCTCCTGTGGAAGCTGGTTTACCCAATCTATCGAGGCTGACGAGCAGCAGTTTTCCTGGCTACACTTGGTCCTTGTTCTGTCAGTCCACTTGGAATGTCAAAATTTCTGGATTTTTCATGCCAAAAGGAAGCCCTAATCAAGGTGAGAACTTGGCACTACTGGTTCCTCGCTTTTTCCAGAGTTCTGCTAACCTCATTGGTAAAACCATTGAGCAACATCAGCGTTAGTGTATATATCTGAAGTCCAATAATTTGGTAGGCATAGACAAATATAAATTTGAGGAACAGCCAGTGAACAATTTCCAGAAGGTTGCTTCATTTATTTAACCTTCAGTACTTCTCATGACTGTAATAGCAAGGAAACGAACACCCATTTGAGACAATGAGCAAATATGCACGTTTCAGGTTAATGAAGTGATTGCCTTGCGTAATTACATCAATTCTTTTAGTCCAAAACCAACAAGTTTGATGAAAGTGTTATGTGGCAAGCTCTGTGTATTCTTCAGCCTACGTACCTTATTTTAAATGAGTTAATAAAACTAAAATTAGCTTGACCATCAAGCAGTATCTGATGACTCGGGAGATAGCAAAGAAAATAAATTACAGACTCATATCTTGTGTGAGTTTAGGAATGTAACCTTAACTCTAGGTGAAACTGATGCTTAGGTTTACTGTGTTTAACATTATCTTCTAGAACTAATGTTGAAACTGATTTCAAGAATGCAATGACTACAAAATCACAAAAGAAAATATTTGCCTGTAATCAGATAATATTGAACTGTATATATTGAAGGCTGAAAAAAATATTTTGGTACTTAAGATGAGTAGTGAGTAGTCAATGCATACTTATAACCAAATCAAACAGGTGGATGCAGTGACCCAAAGACATTGTCATGCTTCCCCTGTATTTTCTTGATGCTTTTACCCAGATGGACAGTATCATATCAGGAAACACATGTAGAAACAGTAAAGCTGGTCAAACATTGCAATCTGAAGTTAAAATGTTGAAATATAACTTTTTTTAATCCTTTTTGATTTATCTTTTTCTGCCTTTGTTATAGCCCTGCATTTTTCTTATTAAGTTTCTGCATCGAGTATGCTTCTCTGTCTTGCTCCCTCAAGCTAACCTAAATATATTTAATATATTGGTATGCTGTGTGAGACTAAACATTAGATTACGCCACAGAACAATGCAACTAAATTTTGCATGGAGGCATTTTGATTGCATTCCACTTTCATATGCCAGGTTCTTCAATTATGGTGTATTGTGCTGTCAGAAATTTTTAAAAAATGAAAGACAAGAGGATAACATCTCAGTATTAATGTGCTATAAGATGGTTCTAAACAACACCGACTCCACAAATAAATTATCTTGCTTGGAATGCAACCTGATCACATCCTGCTCAGACTGTCCGTTGTCTTGAGCCTGCTAACAATTCCACATGTGTTAACTTTTAAATATCTTTTAAATATATATACTTACACAGCGTAGTAACAACTTGCATTTATATAGGAACTTTAACATTGGAAACAATTTTGACAAACTTCATTGAAATGCAGTGAGGCAAAATTAGACACTGAATCAAAAAGAAAGAAATAATGGGGTAGGTCACTGAAATGTTGGCCCAGCATCAAGTGTGACACAGTTGGAGGGCTTGAGCAGCTACTTATAAATTAGATGATAACATTTGTGCTTAAATTTCTACAGATTATCAAAATGCATAGTTTTAATGCAGATATTTGTACTTACAATAGAACTTACATTAGACGAAGCATAGCCTTAAATCTGGAAATGTGCTATATTCTTAAGGTACATGTAAGGTATTAATTTCTGCAAAGGAGAATCAAGTAAAATATTAAGAAAGAGAAAATACAATTGAACATAAATGAGTGAGAATAATGAAAACAGTTTTGTAAAAGGTTTTAAAGGTATGTATGAAAGAAAAGATTTGCAAAAACAAATGTGTGTCCATGGACAAACTAGGTGATTACTTTGTGTCTGTGCTCAGAGGAAAATACTAAAAGCCTCCCAGAATGAAAATAGAGAATCCAAGGACAAGTATAAATGAGAAATTGGAAGATATGTTACTACTGGTTAAAAAAAAACAGACAACTTAATTGGATTTAAAGTAAATGAATCCTCTCGACCAGATGATCTACATCCTAGAATCGTGATAGAGATGGCTAGAGTGATTGTGAATGTGTGGTGGTCTTCTTTCAATTTTTTATAGGCTCTGGAATGGTTCATGCAGATTGGAAAGTGGCAGGTGTAATCGCACTATTTAAGAAAGGAGGGAGAGAGAAAATGAGGAACTACAGATCTCTTAGCCTAAAATCAGCAACAGGGAAAATGCTCGGATTAATAGCAGGCGATGTGATAACTTGACACTTAGAAAATAATGGAAGGATTGGTCAGAGTCAACATGGATTTACAAAAAAGGAAATTATCTTTGACAAACCTGTTTTTGTTCTTTGTGGGTGTAACCAACAGATTCTGTTGGTCTGTTTAGATTTTTAGAGGGCTTTCAATGATGTCCCAGATTAGTAAATAAAATTATAGCACCAAGGATTGGGGGAATATACTGGCATGGACTGAGAGCTGGTTAATAAATAGCACACAGAAAGTAGGAATAAATGGATCATTTTCAAATTGGCATGGTGTAACTAGTGAGGTACCACAGTTACAAGGGCCCTAAGCTATCCATAATCCATATCAATGATTTGGATATGGGTATTAAATGCAATATTTCAATAGTTGCAGAGGATACAAAACTAGTTGAGAATGTAAAGAGAGGATACAAGGAAACTTCAAGGGGATTTGGAGAGGCTAATTGAGTGCGCAAAAATTTGGCCGAAGGAATTCAATATGTTGAAGTGTGAAGTCATCCAGTTTGTTAGGAAGAATGGAACTATAGAGTATTTCTTAAACAAAAACAGGAAAAGCTCATCAGGCCTGGCAGCATCTGTGAAGAAAAAATCAGAGTTAATGGTTCGGGTCCGGTGACCATTCTCCTGAACTCAAGAATACTTGAGTATTTCTTAAATTGTGAGAGACAGGCAAGTATTGATTTACAAAGAGACATGAACATCCTTGTTCGTGAGACACTGAAAATAAACGTGCAGGTACAGCAAGCAATTAAGAAGGCAAATGGTATGCTGCCCTTTATTAAAGTGGAACAAAAAAGAAGGGTCTAGGCCCGAGCCTTCCTGCTCTTCTGATGCTGCTTGGCCTGCTGTGTTCATCCAGCTCTACACCTTTTTATCACAGATTCTCCAGCATCTGCAGTTCCTGCTATCTCTGAAACTATGCTGGAAAATCTCTGCAGGTCTGGTGGCATCTGTGAAAGAAAAAAACAGAACGTTTCGCGACCAGACCTGAAACGTTAACTCTGTTTTTTCCTTCACAGGTGCTGCCAGACCTGCTGAGCTTTTCCAGCAACTTTGTTTTTGCTCCCGACTAACAGCATCCGCAGTTCTTTCGGTTTTTATTTATTACGAGTGGATTTGACTATCTGACTGAAGCAGTTATACAGTACTGCGAAAAGGACTATAATACAGGGCCCAATTTCTGCCTGCCTCACTGTTTTCCTGGTACAAGTGCTACAAACGGATCTGGAAAATTGCAGTTTTTAGAAATTGGCAATGAATGCTAACCTTATTGAACCTTACTAATCTGCACCATCAACCAATACAAATATGTATTGGTTGATACCATAACACTCTTTAAAAACATAAGAATGTGAGAAATAGGAGCAGGAGTAGACAATTCAGTCTGAGCCTGCCCTGCCACTCTGTGATTCAGTGTATGTAGTCTATGTAGATTTTCAAAAAGCTTTCAATAGAGTCCTACCAGAATCAGTCCTGCAAAGTGTTGGAATTGTATGGTATCTTGATATAACCACATGAAGTATTATGCATACTTTTGGTCTCCTTATTTAGGGAAAGATATGTTTTCCATTGAAGGAGAGCAAAGAAGGTATACTAAACCAACTCCTGGGTGAAGGGATTGTCCCATCGGGAAAGGTTAAATAGACTGGGCCTGTATTATGTGGAGTTTAGAAAAATGCTAGGTCATCTTCTTCAAACTTACAAAATTGTCAGAGGGATCCATAGGGTACATGCAGAAAAGCTGGGTTGTGGTTATCTTGAATCAAGGGATGCAGTCTCAAAATAACTGGCAAGCTAGTTAGTATTGATGAGGAATTTCTTCACTCAGAGGGTGCTGAATCTTTAGAATTTTGGTTTGTCCCAGAAGACTATTGAGAGTCATTGAGTATGTTCACAACTGAGTTTGATAGACTTCTACATATTGAAAACATCAAAGGATAGGAGATTAATGAAGGATTTTTCTGAACATTTATGCATGGTATGCACAATCACTGATAGGCCAGAATTTATTGCTTATTCCTGGAGAAGTTGTTGCCTTCTTGAACCATTGCACTTGTTGAGGCGTAGGGACACCTCAAATGCTGTTACAAAGACTGTTCCATGATTTTGACACAGAGGCAATGAAGGAATGACAATATAATATCAAACCAGGGTGGTCTGTGACTTGGAAAGGAACTTGCAGGTGGTGGTGTTTCCGAGAATCTATTGCCCTTGTCCTTCTAGGTAGGAAGAGGTTGCAGGTTTGGAAGATTCTGTCAAAGGAGCAGTGGTGTTGAAGAGTGTTCAAGTAGAAGATTAGACATGATCACAATGGATGGCTGAGTGGGTTCAAAGGGCTGAATGGCTGGATCTTGCTCCTATTTGTCAACTTCAAGATCTGTATTACATGATGTAAGTGCCATACCATCACTTATTAAACATCTACATCTCCGAACATAGTTAGTTATTGGCAGGAAATACCAGCTTTGTGGGTGGGCTGAGCAATTATGAATCACATTACAGGACAAAAGACAGCTTCCACATTATCATAAGCCAGATTTTTGTTTCAGCAGCAACATTGTGTTAGAATTGAACATAGTGAAGAATTCTAAGATGTAGAATAATATTATTTATTATTATTATCACATTTTAATTTTTAAAATCTCTTTAATTTTTCTTGTATTTTAGAAATTCCCCAAACATTTTGGTATGTTGGTTGTCTTCAGATATACCTAGGTTTTTGGGCTTAGTTTCTACCTGCCTCACAGTTTTCCTGTTTCTGATGAGTCAGGAAATTACAGTTTTTAAAATTGGTAGTGAATCAGTAGCCTTTATTGATCCTTACTCATACTACATCATCTTGCAAATCTTGCAAGCTTTTCATAACAGATATTACCCTTTTAAAAACATATGAACATTAGAAATACAAGCAGGAATAGACCCTTCAGTCCTTTGAGCCTGTCCTAACACTCTCTCCATGTGTGCCACTAAAAGAGAAGTTCCATAAATGTTAAATCCAGATTCTAGACTATATTATAAACCTAAATAATAGTCAGAAGATATAACATGTACTTATACCTGATTTAAAAGTTACCTGTAGATTGTTCACAGATACTTTCAGTTGTCATTACTTTTTTTTAAGTAACACTGGATCCAGTGTTAAAATATTATCCACCATAATGTTTGGTTTCATGCAAAACTGTTTCCGTTTATGTATTGGGAAAGAGTAATTAGATTTAAAATTCAGGGATCTAGTTTTAGCCGATAATTTTCCATTACAACGGTAGACTTGAGAGCTCTTTAAAACTGCTTCATTCTTCACTCCACCAACATATGGCACTGCATCAGGCTGATCCACTTATAGTAACATGAACCTGAGGGACACCCTCTCAATATGGAAATATATATATGTATGGAAACTTGGAATTATTTACATATAGACACAAGATACAGTTCCATTTATGAGTTGATTTTGTTCGCATTTGAATTTAAACACATCATATTTCATGCCACTATTGAAAATATTTTGTTTCCTTGCCACCCTTTCCAAGATGGAAGCATGCAAGTCAAAGATTTTCAGGAAGGCAGCGGTATCGCAGAACAGTTTAAGGAAAGTGCAGGTCTGAGATGGAATTACTGTACATAATGGCAGTTAGATGCAATAAATATGCAACCAAGGTGGAAAGGTATTGAGTCCCAGATGAAAAATATGTGTATTAAGTGTGATAGAAATAACATTCTGCTCTTCCACTGTCGGCAAAATTTGCAAAGTAATAGACAGAAACAGCAATGACAAGCCAAACAGACAAATATGTAAGGAGCTCCAGATGGAAGAAAAGAAAGAAAGTACATTTATATAACATCCTTCATGACCTCAGGATCTCTTAAAGCACTTCAGATATGAATGAGCTACTTTTAAATTGTTGCTAATGCTAACATTGTTGAAACACTCCATAAAATCAACAGGAAGATTACTGTTATTTCTTGGTCTCAAATAAAAATGTAACAATTAAATTGAAAATAATAACATTTCCTTTACTTTCTCATTCACTTTCTCAGTGGCCTGCTCGCTTCAAATTTTCTGCTCCTTACCTTCTTTAATATCCCGCAATTATTGTGATCTAGAGGCTTCACCTCAAATCATCAATCATTCGCTGTGGGTCTGATGGAACAGCTGTTTTTATTCTTGAAATTTCTGATTTATTTTACACAGTTTTCACTGAAGTGTACCCTTAATTTGACTCTGCCAGAAGTGACTGAAAATCACCAATCTATTGTTATCTGTTATAATAATTGTATTTTGTCTTTGTATGTAAAGAAATCCAATTTGCCAGCTTATTATTCCTATGTTGAGAGCACTTAGAATATTATTGAGACTAAGATACATCAAGGCTAGTATTAGTGTCATACTTTAATTATGTTAAAGTTATCTTCAAGTTGAATAAAAAATACAATGTAAAGGACTGTATAGTCAGGGAATAATTTAGACCTGATCCATGTCAAACTATTTAGGCTTGTGCTGCATGTTCGGAAGTGGCCTATGTTGTCCTATTCATTGATGTACAGAGATATCTTACTGAAGAATATGGTTTTGTCTTGCTCATTAACTGAAATGTAAATAACCTGATGTGACCTAAAGAGAATTTCAATCTAGTGCACTGAGCATTGCAGGCTGGTGTCATACATGATGTATATTGTCCTAAACTTAAACCAAGTTCTATACTCGCAGCAGTATTCAAATGTTGCAATTAGATAGTGTAACTTAGTAGTGAAAATAATACTGGAATTTCAGTAACTATGTAGTTGAGATACAGGGACATCTACTCACTGAAAGCCAGTGTCGTCAAGTATGTTCAGAATATAGATTTACAGTAACTATCAGTATTTATCAGACAGTAGTCCTGCTACTGTTTTGTCTACTGAGGTGTTATGTACTTTGAGTCACCCTGAGATAATTATTTCAAACTGGGGTGGCACAGTGGTGAGCACTGCTGCCTCACAGCGCCAGGGGCCTGGGTTTGATTCCACCCTCAGGCATCTGTTTGCGTGGAGTTTGCACGTTCTCCCGTGCCTGCGTTTGTTTCCTCCGCGTGCTCTGGTTTCCTCCCACAGTCCAAAGATGTGCAGGCTAGGTGGATTGGCCATGCTAAATTGTCTATAGTGTTCAGAGATGTGTAGATTAGGTGGGTTATAGGAGGATGGGTCTGGGTGGGATGCTGTAAGTGTGGGTGTGGACTTGTTGGGCCGAACAGCCTGTTTACACACTGTGGGGATTCTACGAAATTTGCTAACAATGAAGGAACCTGCAGGATGCATTGTGGTTTGGGCTGAGACAATAACCACTACTCACCCAGTTTCGTGACTGCACAAAGTTCTGAACAATATGGCAAGCAACATTGAAATTGCAGCAATTATTTTCACCTTTCCTTCCCAAGAAAATTTACATGTACCTTCAGCTGGAAAGAGAAATAGATGATCCATCTCGGCCTTTTTCTGAGACCCCTAGCTGATCAGATGCAAGTCTTCAGCTAATTCATTCAACACCACATGATAGCAAGAAATTTCTGAATGGATACTCCAAAAAGTATGGGTCCTGACAACAAGTTGGAAATAGCCTTGAAGACAAGTGCTCCAAAACTAGCTGTGGACTAGCCAAGCTGTCCCAGTAGAGCTATAGTATTGTCATGTGGAATATGAAAAATTGATGATGTATGTTGTGTCCAAAAGAAGCCAATTACCACTTTTACGTATTCTTGATCTTCAGCAAAGTGATAGAAGGGATTGTTGACATGCTATCGAGCTGCACATACAGAAGTAAAACCTGCTCACTGATTCTCAGTTTAGATTCTCCCAAGGCCACTCAGTACCTAACCTCACTCTAGCCTTCCTCCAAACATTGATAAAAGAGCTGAATTCCAGAGGTGAGGTGAGGTGAGAGTGACTGGTCATGACATCAAGGCTGTGTATGGCATAAAGAAGCCCTAATAAAATTGGAGTAATTGAGAATCAGGGGAAAACTCTTTGCTAGTTGAAATCATGCCTGGAACAAAGGAAGATGATTATCATTGTTGGATGTCAATCATCTCAGCTCCAGGATATAGCATAAGAACTAAGACCAGGAGTAATCAACTCAGCCCCTTGAGCCTGTTCCACCTTTCAATACGATCAAGGCTGATTTCATCTCAATCTCAATTCCAATTTCCTTAATCTTTGAACCCATTTTCAAACTCTATCTATCTCCTCCTTAAATTTTCTCAATATCCCAGCATCCATCACACTGTGTGGTAGTGAATTCCACAGATTGAAGACCCTTTGAAACAAGTAAGTCCTCAACAGGTCTGTATTAAATTGAAAGAACTGCGAATGTTGTAAATCAGGAACATAAACAGAAGTTGCTGGAAAAGCTCAGCAGGTTTGGCAGCATCTGTGAAGAAAAAAATCAGAGTTAATGTTTCGGGTCCAGTGACGCTTCCTTAGAACAGAGTAAGGGTCACTGGACCCGAAATATTAACTCTGATTTTTTTCTTCACAGATGCTGTCAGATCTGCTGAGCTTTTCCAGCAACTTCTGTTTATGTTTCTGTTTTAAATCTGTTCCCCCTTATCCTGCAGGAGTTTCTTAGTGTGGTTTGCTAGGTGCAGCTGTCTTCAGCTGTTTCATAATGATCTTCCCCCCATCAAAAGTTCAGAATTGGGTATATTCACTGATGATAGTGCAATTTTCAATGCCGTTCATAACTCCTCAGATACTGAAGCAGCCCATGTCCATTTGCAGCAAAACCTGAGCAACACCCAAGTTTAGTCTGATAAGTGGCAAGTAACATTCATGCCACACAACTGCCAGAGAAGAGCCATCATAAGAGACAATCTAACAAATGTCTCTTGACATTCAATGGCATTACCATTGCTGAATACCCCACTATGAACATCAACAATCACCATTGTTTAGAAACTGAACTACACCGGCCATATAAATACTGTGGCTACAAGAACTGAGAACTGGTCAGAAGCTAGGAATTCTGTGGTGGGTAACCCACCTTCTGTCTCCCCAGTTCCTGCCCACCATGTACAAGACACAAATCAGGAGTGCGATGGAATATCTCTGCTTGCCGAGATGGAGAAGTGGGATTTTATGAACACTCAGTAAGCTTGACACCATCCAAGACAGAGCAGTCCACTTGGTTTTCATTTCACTCACCACCTTTAACTTTCACTCCATTCACCACTGATGCACATTGGCAGCACTATGCACCATCTATAAGATGCATTGCAGGAACTCATCAATGCTGTTTTGGCAGCACCTTCCAAACCTGCAGCTTCCACTGCCTAGAAACATATGGACAACAGGTGCATGGAAGCACAGCCACTTACTTGCATGTTCCCATTTAAGCCATGCACCATCCTGACCTGGAAAATTGTCAAGTTTCCTACATTGTGATTGGGTTGAAATCCTGGAGCTTTCTTTTGAACAGCACTGTGGGAGTACCTGCAGCCCAAGGACTGCAGTCATTCAAGAAGGAAGCTCACCACTACTTTTTCCAGAGCAATTAGCTAGACATTAACAAGAAATGCTGGCCGAGCTAATTCTACTCACATCCCATGAATACGTAAGAAAATACTACTGACTGGGGAATATACATTTACACAGTGGGGATGTGAGGAAAATCTTCTGTTTTAAGTGAATGCTGAATCTAGAAGAAAATGCAGTTGTGCAGTGATCATTGACAGACTACAAGGAGGCGATGATGGGTGAGATCAAGATGTGCAGGGTGCAAAAAAAGTATGATGGGCTGTGAGGAAAAGGCAGTTTAAGGATGTGGCAGTTGTGGTTGATGCTTGTAAGGAGGCAGCGATGGATGATCTTAAGGGCTATTTGGAGAATGCTGAGACATATTATGCTGGGTGCATAACGGCCTGGTACAGCAACTGCTCTGCCCAGGACCATAAGAAAGTACAGAAAGTTGTGTGCACAGCTCAGATCATCACAGAAGCCAACCTTCCACCCATGGACTCCATTTACATGACCTGCTACCATGGAAGGGCATCATCAATGACCCATCGCACCCTGGTAAAGATCTCCTACAATCTCTTTCGTCAGGCAAAAGATACAGAAGTCTGAACACATGCACGAGCAGATTCAGAAACAGCTTCTTTCTGGCTGTTATCAGACTGTTGAATGGACTCTAGCGTTAAATAATGTAACCCACAATGTAGCCTGAATGCCTCTAAGTCTTTTAGATTTGTACATCCTTTGCTTGCTGTGATCTGCCTATGCCACTCATAAACAAAAATTTTCACTGTGTTTTGGTACATGTGATAATAAATAGATCAATCAGTCAATCAAGTACAAACTGCAGAACTTTTCAGCTTGGGAGAGTTACTGAAAGATGTGTAAGAGGCAGCAGAATAGTGAGGTGTTGAGAATGAAATTGAGGCAAAATTAGTGGAAGTTTTCTTATCTGAATTACATGAAAGAGATGGCTGGACAAGATCAAAAATAATTGAGATGTTATAGGCTCAGCAATGAAATAACACCAGTCCCTGGGTTGCGCACAGATTCCATTGCCGAGTCTGTTCATGAGTCAATTGGTACATAACTCGGAACACATTGCAGGACAATATAAAGCCGTTGTTTCTAAGTACAGGAAATGTTTGCGTGTTGAATCTTTAAAATTACACCCCTGTAAGGGATCGGGTTTGTAAGTGTTCATAAGTTGGACTTTTGTAAAGTGGGAAACCCTCTGTGTTATTGTCAGTGGACATAGAAGGAATTATGGTTACATATAACGAAGCGTTCTTTTATTGTAACATTTGATTGTATTTTCAATATTTAATTGAGTATTCTGAAGATTCTTAATGTGAAGATTATATTGAATACAAAATTATTCCAGTAATCTCACCATGTTAGAATATCAAGAAGAATTTGAATAAGGCGAAAGAGCAAAAAAAGGGAAAACACCTCAAATTATTTTTAAACAAAAGAAAGAAAATGTGGTCCAAAATTCTGCTGGTGCAGAAATTGTTAAGTACTAACATTGAATCACCTTGTGAAGCGTTGTGGTTTCAGCTGCTTGTAGGTTATTCAGTGTAGTGTGCTCAGAGGGGATTCTGCACCAATAGAATGCTTGCAATTGTATGTGCAACTGATGTTATCAGATGCCACATTTTGTGGTCATTCTTGTACGGTTATTGTCAGGGTGCATCATTTCAATGCATCATTTGCCAGCCTGAATTTCACATTGCAGCAAGAAAAAGCATTTTTTTATGTAAGAGGTTTCTCAGGTTAGTCAGGTTACTATTTCTCACTAATTTTGGTTCACTTTCACATGATTTATATAGAACATGTGCTTTCCAATTTGATAGGATTAAAGGAATAATCTAATTGCAGGCTTCACATCACTGTTGTAAAAAATATTTTTTCAGCTAATTTTAGTCAGTTGTATTGTGATTCCACATTTTCTGATGTACTGTAAAGAGTTTCGATATCAAACAGTCTGTTTTGCTTAGCACAGATGCAAAGATGCACGTTAGCCATGGCCCTGTTGGCAGTACACTAATCTCTGAACTGTCCCGCTCCAGGGACTGAGCACCATAATGAGAATAGTACTGAGGAACCATTGGACTGTAAAATAGATGAAATTTCAAACTGAGGTCCCATTTGCCAGCTTGAGTAAAAGCAGAAGACCCACTGGCACTGTTTCACAGAAGGGCAGGGGAGTTATCCCACTGTCCTTACTGATATTTACCCCTCAATCAACATCACAACAAATAAAAGATCTAGTCATTAGGAAACTACTTGTGGGAGCTTACGGAGCACAACCTAGCTGCTTAATTCCATACATTACAATTGTGAATAAACTTCAAAAATGGTTTTGTTGGCTGTAAAATGCTTTTGACATGTTTGGTGATTGTGAAAAGTGCTATAAAAACATTTTTATTTTCAAACTTCTACCCTTTGAGCACTGGCAATCTGCCTTGGACCTAATGTTGGAAGAGTATATTCTGTATGAATGTGAATGGCACATTTTGACACCTCAAACACTTTTGGGCCCAAACCTCTCAGTTCTGAACAGTTTGATGTTAGAGTCTGTAACACACTCGAAATTTGCAAAACCACATTACGTTTTTTTTACTGAAAGCAGCAAAGGAGGCAGAATAATTTTTCCTGACAGTCTGTTCAAGAGTAAGCATATTTCTGACCACTAATAGATTTATTTCCGTTCTTAATAGAGTTATGTGTTCATCTGTAATTTTGACTTATCAGCCATATACTCATTCTTTATTGTTAACTACATAATCTTTTTCTTTTTGATAATTTACCATACTGTTTAAAAAACTAGAGACCTAAAAGCCAAAAGGTTTTTAAGCCACTGCTAGATTGTGAGTGTGTCTGCTTTGCCATTATTTAGGGGGTTGGACTGAGGCTGGATTATGGATCTGGTGGGGATTGAGGAAAAGCAGATGTGAATGTGACTGGATGTAGTCTATACCTGAAGGTTATAGGAGGCTGGTTTCAGGTTTGAGGCTAATGTGGGGACAGCTATTATGGATGGAGATTTGTAAGGTGAAGCTGTGCCTTGAGTCTGGAATGGCTGAGTGTGGTTGTACAGAATCTGGGTGATAGTTGTAGTCCACTTCAGGGGCTCAGTATGAATTTGGACTGAAAAGGAAATGAAAGAACATGACATTTGACTGAGAAAGAAGATTGGGACTGCAAATTTTGGTTGTAAACCATCTGTGTTTTCTGGCACTGTGTGTCCTATTATGATATTATCCCATTTAAACAATGTCCAATCAACATTTGAGCGACTGATAGAAAGGTGGCTGCTGCGTGTTGAGGGCTATCTGCTGGTCACCAGCTCCTTGACTCCTATGCACACATGAGAAACATACATAAAACAAAATCCATGCTGCCAGGCAAAATGTCATTGAGCAGAACATTGAATTGCTTAAACTGCATGGATTGCTCTTGAAAAACCCTGTGCTACTTAGTGTTGGGACTTTGCCTCCAGCACATTATTTTACCTAACCTGGAAATGCTTATGTTATTCCTTTTAACGTGACAAACTGGGCACAGATATCACGGTATTGAAGAAACCAACAATCTATACAATTAAGAGATAACAAGCATGGGGCTGGATGAACACAGCAGGTCGAGCAGCATCATAGGAGCAGGAAAACTTGACGTTTCGGGCCTAAACCCTTCATTAGAAAATCTTATCTCTGATCCAATCTATACAATTAACTTTATTTATAAACATTGCGATCACAGGCACATAAATGCGTTAGCTAGTATTAATCTACTACTTTACAACAGAGGAGCATGCCTCAAATAGAGTATCATGCTTCAGGTGATTCCCTTAGACCACGTGCTGCATTATAATGGTGATATCATGAGCATGTCTCTTAAAGTAACATTGACTTTGAGACGTATCACAACCGTCATCAGAGTGTGTGTCATGATTTCATGGTATATTGTATTTTAAACATTTGCATCACCTTAAGAGTAATGCCTTTGCCACCAGCTTTATGGGAAACAGTTGAGGAAAAGGAACAGAAGGAAAGGAAAAGGAAGCTAAAGCAGAGATATCTTATTTCCATCGAGCTATTAGTGATCCACTCATCTGACTGCTGTAGTGGTTCACATGACCCCATTTCCCTTTTCCCAATCAGCCTACAGCTTACCTTGTCTAGTTACAAGCTATCACAGAGTCCTCTTGGTCACAGGGCAAAAAGAAAAGCCAGTACAAAATAGACATTGCAAAACATCTTAACAAATCAAACCACTCAAAGTTCACCAATTCCCCCTTGTGTACATTTACTTAGTGCTTGTCTTTCTTCTGCCTGTCTTAATGCAGTATGACTGATGAAAGGCTACTGGCATTGCGTGGGAGAGTCTTGCAGGCCAATCTCAATCAGCTCTGTAGCTCAGAGGCTCAGTCACAGAATGCACCTTCCTTGTTTGGACAACAGTGATCTGGGCTGGCTCTGTGACAGGCAATAGCAAGAGTGTTCCAGTGTGGCAGCAGAAGCAGAACAAAACTGACAGCCTCAAAGAGAACAACTGAATTGCACTCCAAGGAGCTACTCCAAATTCCCTGAGGTAAATTCTGAGCAATTCCTGCATTGTGGTGGGCAAAGGATTGCTGTAACACCCTGCAAATCCCTGAGCACACTTGCATTCCTAGCTGGAATTTCTAGCTTGAACTTGTGTAACAACAAGCTGACCATTCATGACTTCAGTTTGAGTTTCCACTGCAAGTCTCAAAACTCTAATGTCTTCTGCTTGTACTGCAATGATCAATGAAACTTTGGCAATCAAACATGTATCATGGCTGGGTCCTCAAAAGCAGAATTAGAACGGCCTAAAACTTCCGTGCTGGAAAAGGTGAGCTGCAAACTCTGCACCAGGTATGTGTTAGGATTGTGTTGGGCACCTCCATGTTCCTTGACATCAACCACAAGCTTTCCAGTAGGCCTTCCTATGCAGCAAGCATATTCAGCTGCCTTTTTCTGTGGACCGTGCATCCAGGTTCTTGTTTGAATCTTTTGAATCAAACCCATATGTAAATTGCTCTTCAGGAAGTTGGCACCTGTGCCATCCTTTCCCACTGTGATGGCTACAGGCCAGTCATGCCCCTTGTTTCATCATGTGCAGATCCTGCCCCATTTGTACGTTCTAAATACATGATCTGTTGAGCTGGTCAGAGTGTCAGAGTGGTGCTTTTTTGCCACCAGTTCCTTTATCTTTAGTATAGTGCGTTACTAGCTAGGCAAGTTACAGTTTGCAACAGGAGAAAGTTTTAATGATAGAGTTGCTTTGAGGAAAGGGATAGAAAGCAAGTGATGCATTAATAGACTGCAGCTTTTAAATAAAAAGATATTGTGGGATGATGGGGAAGTGGGCTGTGAGAAAGATGATAATGGGTGGCACAATGGCTCAGTGGTTAGCACTGCTACTTCACAGGGACTCCGGTTTGATTTCAGCCTAGGTGACTGTCTATGTGAAGTTGCACATTCTCCCCCTTGAGTCTGCGCGGGTTTCCTCCGGGCGCTCCAATTTCCTCCCACAGTCCAAAGATGTGCAGGTTAGGTGGCTTGGCCATACTAAATTTCCCTGTGTGTCAAGGGATGTGCAGGCTAAGTGGGTTAACCATGGTAAATGTGGACTTATGGGAATAAGGTGGGATGCTGGGTCTGAGTGCGACATTCTTTAGAGGGTTAGTTTAGACTCAGTGGACTGAATGGCCTCCATCTACTTTTTTAGGAATTCTATGATTCTAATTAGTTAAGAACATACTGTCATCTTGGCTTTAGCCCCACTACTGGTCCCAGCTTCAGCCATGGCTGCAGCGATGATGCTGAGCATTGTCTGTGCCTTCAAGTGAGGACAGACAGCTGTGCTTGGCCATGCCAGTTTACACCTGCTGCTCGTGGTTGTGGGTTGACTTGTCAAATAACGGAGAGGAAAATGTTCTGAGAGTGTGGTACAATGCGCTTGACTGATGTGGCTATAATAGCTGATTGGGTGTGGAAACTGAGAGATGGGGGTGTGAGAGATAAAAGGTTCTGCAGATGCTGGCAAATCTGAGATAACAAGGTATGGGGCTGGATGAACACAGCAGGCCAAGCAGCATCATAGGAGCGTGCGATGTGTAAGAGGCAGAGATGAAGCTCAATGTGAGGCATGAAATGCGGTCAGTAGAGCTTATTTCTCATGTGAATGAAAGTAAAATGGTGAAGGGAACAGACCATGAGACTCAGTGTTCATTTCTAAGGATGTGATATTTAAAGATACAAGCACTGATGCGCACCTCTCATGGGATATCATTGATCTTATTATTGACTACCGCTGCCTCTTCGGAGTTTGCCGGGAAGCCCCTCATGGTCTTTGCTGCTGTGAACCTCTGGCATCAATGCACCTAGTGATGTTTAAAAGAACCATGGAGCATGAGCCTTGTTTTATTGCATCAATTTTCAGGACTCTTCCTGCTCAGAACACACCCTTCTCCAGCCATCTACAGCACTAATTGCCACCAAAGTACACCTACCTTTTTTCTAGCCTGTACTGTAGGCTGGAAAATAAAATTTGACAGAAAAAGTGGAAAGAATATATACGTGGTCACTCAGATGCAATAGTTACAATAAATATATAAGAAACTGACTTTACCAGCAATGTCTACATCCTGTAAAATAATTTTAAAAACATTGATCAGGTTAAAGGTAGGTCTTGTTCTTTTTATATTGTTAAACATGATGGTGAAACTGGATTCTCAATATTCAGCTTTCATCATTTGACTTTAATAGCTGAGACTTTCATGGGTTAAAGGTGGTTTTAAAAAGGATGTTACTGACCTAAAATGACTGATGTGATCACCTGACATGACCAGGCAACCAGCATGGTTCCTTAAATTTCCACTTAAATTCCTGGACTAACTCTTGCCATATTTTGGCTGTGTCACTTTCATCAAGTTTCATGGAGATTCCTTGAGTTTTCTTGCGCTATCATCCCAAACTCGCCTCATGAATGAACTACGATGCCCCTACCACGCCCCTCTTGTCTGATTCTACCACTTGCTGTAGCCAGAAGAACTCGCCACTTCTGGCATATTCCTGAATAGACCATCATCACTGGAACTTTAAAAGGCCAATCTGCAGTTGACAGTCCAGAACGACACTGGTTGAATAGTGACATGGATAGTGACATTTGACTCAGACCTTTGCAGAGAAGGGGAATTTGCTGGCCCCATCACTTTGAAGACAGAGGCCTGCAGTTTCTGGTGATGGGTAGATGTGGAAGGTGAGGTCAGGGCTGCTGTGGCAGCATGTCCATTACCTCTAGCATCACCAGTGGAGGCCTCGAGATCAGACCCTGTCTGCCTGATCTGCCATTGGCACCCAGTCAATCACTTATATCTTGAAGTGTTTATTAAATGGATGTTGATGGGTGTGTCCTTTCTTCTGTGACTATTAGACACTTTCATTCAGCATTGGAATATGCTCTAAGTGTAAAACTATCTCTGACAGGTTACTCTGCTATTCAGATAAGGTGTCTTGTGACATAGGAGACATGACCCTACCAGGCCCAGAAGTGTGTCATTAAAAGTTGAGAAAAGCATATCTGTTGTTCAGACATGAGAATGACCAGAAATAATGATAAAACACTCAAAACTCAAATTAAACACTAAAAATTTTAAGAAACCATTTTTACGTTGAAACATTAGCTCTGCTTCCCTCTCCAGGTACTGAGTTTCTCTGCACTATATGACCATTGGACACGGAAAATTTTTACATTTTTTAAGTCACTGACTTTTTACAAACTATTGCTCTGAAATTTAAAGGCAGATTATGTCTGAACAAGAACATCAAACGAAACCTGCCTCCTAGTTTCTCTGTGTTTCAAAAACTCTGATGTTGTCAGATGTCAGTTGTGTCTTTCTCTCTCATGACTTTCAAAACACTTGATACCAACTAAATGAGCAGTATAATAGACAGTTTGGTTCCAGGTTTCTGTATACTTCTCTGAAGTTCTAACTTGTCCTTAAAAAGAGGTATTGTTCTAACAAAATATCTTCTGATTACAATGCAAATTTACAACATTTGCCTGTTTTGCTAAACATATCTGAAAGTCTTGTACCAGTGAGTCTGTTCATCTGTCTTCTGGATTGAAGAGCTTCTGCAATTCTTAACTGCAAATTTCTGTGAAAATTATTTTCAACCAGTGAAAAATATTGCAGAGTCTTACTTAAGAGGCTATTTAACATAGCTCATAGTTATTGTTGAGAAATGAGAGAATCTTGTGGAGGTCCTGCAGTAAACAGCTTCACTTTATGACCTTGACTTTCACTAATGAAGAATGCTAAGTCAGGACTGGCATTGAGCAACAAGCATGGGGCTGGATGAACACAGCAGGTCAAGCAGCATCATAGGAGCAGGAAAACTTGACGTTTCGGGCCTAAACCTTGAGCAATGTTTATTAACATTGATATAATTATTCGGAATGTTGTTAGCTTGTTATATGTGCTAGTATTAACCAGTGTCAGCTTGTGTTTGGAATGGAGTACTGCTACCAGGCCCCCTTTCTGGATCTTTTAAAAATCAATTTGTTGAGAGATTCTGTCACACACCTCTGGAGCAGGTGGGACTTGAACTGGGGTGCCCTGGCTCAGAGATAGAGACACTATCATTGTACCACAAGAGTTCCCCTACCGGCTTCCCATTTTGAGTCTAAGGACTTATCTAATTGAGTCGATTGAGTCTTATTGAGAAAAGGCACGTGCCTCACACAATGCAGATATAGTTTATTGCATTATAGCAAAATATGCATATTACATTAACCGGTTGTTGTCTTTGTGTCTATCAGGAGCATTAGTTGATATGTCTGCTTTCATTGGTACTTTGTGCTGGACTGCTTCTTCTCTACCCTAAGTGACATCATCAGATTGGGTGGAAGTTAATGCAGCTTCAACCTTAACACTTTCAGAACCCATATCTTCAACGGCACCCCCTTCACACCTCAATCAAGCTGTTTTCCCTGTATACATGCAACTATTTTTACATTTATTATTGCCCAGCTTCTCACCAAGTCTCTAAGGTCACAAATTCAGGCAGCCTACTGCACAATTCAGATCAGAAGTGCTACAGATGTGTTCATTGTGGATTGACTTGGTGTTCAACAGCTCTCACATGCTGCAGCTGCAGCACAACACAACACACCTGCCACAGAAAACTGTTGAGTCCAAAAGATTAAAGACTTCATAGAAATATAGGGTTAAAGAGACAAAAGGATATGGAGAGAAAGCAGGAACAGGGTACTGAGTAGGATGGTTAGCCATGATCATATTGAATGGCAGAACAGGCTCCGATGGCTGAATGACCTACTCCTCTCCTATATTCTATGTTTCTATAGTTCTACAACCTGCCATCTCAATGGTATTTTATCAAAGTTATTAAATAATATCAGTCTAGTATCCCTACTATTTACACTTGAAGAATCCCCAGTTTGAACACTGCATTATAAATATTGTTTTTCCCTTTTATGTTTGCACACCCATATCAATCTTGTATCTAACAAGCTATATGTAAAGAAAAGACAAACAATGGATCACAGACCTGAACACACACTGAAGATCTTAATGTTACCTTAAAGACTAGAAATATTCACCAATCCTACTCCCCAATTAGATGCTTTATTGTGGCAAAAGCAATTTCCTTCCTCTGCTGACCAGGTGGAGATGCTCAACTCCATTTGTTCATTCAGCAACCAAGATCCATTCATCCATTCAGACCTTCAAGGATGTCCAGCCTTTCAGGACAAGCTGAGGTTTTGGAATATCCACTCTGGGTGCAATGGAAAGGATTCCAGCAAGGGAGCTTATCAAGAAGGAAAAGTGACAGAAAATGTTGAAGCAAAACTTGATTGAAAAACAAAGGCAAAATTCTAGAGATGCTGGAAATCTAAAATAAAAACAGGAAATTCTGGAATTACTGGCAGTGATCAGACAGTGTCTGTGTAGAGAGAATCAGAGTTAACATTTCAGGATGATGTTGGTGTTTCATCAAAACTGGTAAACCCATTCTCCCAGGCTGACCTTTACCCATTCCTTTGTCTTCCCAAATGTTTTTCTCTCTCTCTGGGCTCCATCTCCGCCTATTGTTCACTTCTTCTCCCATCCCTCCTGTAGCACATATATCAACCTTTTCTGAGCTACAGAAGGGTCACTGTACCCAAAACATTAACTCTACTTTCTCTCCACACATGCTGACTAACCTGCTGAGTTTATCCAACAATTTCTGTTTTTGTTTCTGATCAAGTGTCATCCAATTGAGACATTTCCCACGGTTCTCTCTATTGCCTGACTTGCTGAGTTGACTTGAACCTAGATTTTCTGCCTCAGAGGTAGAGTTAGTACCAAAGTACCTCAAAAGTCTTTCCTATTCCTCGTACCAGCTCTGTGCTGAAGGGTTTCACTTGGAATGCTGCTTTTGCATTGGGCCCACACTGACCCTCCGAAGAGCATCCCACTCAGACCCAACATCGCCACCCTATCCCTGTAACCCTGCATTTCCCATGGCCAGTCCACTTAACCTGCATGCCTTTGAACAGTGGAAGAAACCCGGAGGAAACCCATGCAGACACGGGGAGAATGTGCAAACTCCACTCAAACAGTTGCCCAAGACTGGAATTGAACCTGGGTCCCTGGCGCTGTGAGGTAGCAGTGTTATTCATTGACCCAATGAAGCTGTGCTTTTTTAAAATTAAGTTGTGCATAAGCCAGAATTCATTGTAATTCAATATTTGCAAAATGAAATCTAATCTATTTCTACCAGGAACAATAGGTCCTAACACCTGATGCCATTCTCCTCCCTGATGCCTAATGCAGCTCGGTTTGCTTGACAGAGAAGGACCTCACTAACATGCTCAATGCTTAATCCAACGTGCAGTTTATCACCTGCCTACTTCCATTACGAAGATAAACACCCATCGCTGTATTCATTGAAATCTTCATTCATGCATTTATTACCTTTATAACATCTTTCACACTGAATATAAACTCCAACTTAATCAAACTTCTGCTAACTGTCTCCTATCTTGTATAATATTCCACACATTTATCCCTCCTATCCCAGCAGACCCTCATTGCATCCCTGAACATCAGCGCACCAATTTGAAACTTCACATTTAGGCTTCAAGTGCTTCCAATATTTTGCTCAATCTGGCCTTTATAACCTCCTGTTACTTTTCTATTCATAACAGTTCACTTCCCACCCTGCTTATGTTGCATCACCCTTGTCACCAACCCATCATCAGTGGCAAAACTTTCAGCTAAGAAACTTCTACAGTTTGCCGCCTTCTCCATTTTGTTCTGTCTTTTCCTACCATTACAAGTCCTTTTAACCTAATCTCTTCAACTGTACTTGTAATCATTCCCCCTCCAGCATTAATGCTCCTTTAGATCCGATACACTTCCAGAGGGTATATTGGTTCATCTTGATTTGTATTAAATACATGTAATTGAATATAATTAGTGACATTAATATATGTGATTTGGTCTGAAACTGTATAGTGAACCATTTCGTTTCTTTATCAGTCTCTCAGAATCAGTACCCGTTGTTTTAATTTTAGGTAGGGCCTTGAATAAGAAGATTGACATGGAAGGTAATATTTTGAAACCAAGAATATATTAATTCTACTTTTTCCTTTTCTTTCAGAAAGGAAAATGTCCAGGAATTGGGTGAGTTTCATTTCATATGGCAATTGAGTTACAGTATAAGAATGCCAGTGCCATGGGTTTTTCAATAAGGATAGATTTATATTAAAATAAACATTGTCATGTTAAATCATATAAGATTTTCCTCATAGCTCAGTGGATAAACCCAAAAGATGTGATACTAATTTGTACAGCCTAGGAAAGTCCCAGGTTTGGTATATGCTAATTTTATTGATTTCAAAATAGATAGCGTTTCATGGTAAAAATGGCCTAAAAGCACATTTGGTTGTTGGGACATGACAATTAAAAAACAAAAAATCAGTAAAATTAGTTTATGCGATGTAAATTTCGGAATTAAAACTTTCCCAGAAAGTCTATTCTCAAAATTGCATTTACGGATATTTCTCCATTATAACTCATGCTGACACTGCTTTGCTTGCAGTAATGTTTCAGAATTGCTATCAGGGCTTTAGTGACAAAAAAACTATATATGTTTTTATTGCTAGTGGATTGCAATGTTCCATTTCAAAATACATTGAAAATTCCTATCATTTTTCTATCCCACCACAACGCAGAAATCGATCATACCAAAATCACAAATGACATTCTATTTGGCTTTGACTATGGTCATTTTTCTTATTTCATCTGCAGCTTCTGATATTTTTGACCACACTCTCCTCCTTTTATGCCTTTCCTCCATCATCTATCAAATTGGATTGCCCGTGCATGGTTTCATTCCTTTTATGTATCCATTTGTAGCCAGAGAATAATCTGCAATCTCATACCAACAATTTTGGTGCTTGTCAAGAATGTCTATCCTTGGCTCAAACCTATTTCTCATCTACATGCTGCCCTTGGCAACAACATGTAAGAATGTAAGAAATAGAAGCTGGAGTAGGACATTAGGCCCCTTGATGCTGCTCCACGATTATATAAGGTCTTGCCTAGTATGGTTTTTGACATCAACTCCACTTTCTTGCCTGCCCTCATATCCTGGCAGTCTTATAGATCAAAAACATGTCTAACTTGGCTTTGAATGCATTAAATGACCCAGTCTGCTCTGTTCCCTGGGTAGAGAATGCTAAAATTTAATGATGTTCATGGAAAATTTCCTCCTGTTCTCTCTTTTAAATGAAGGAAACCTTATTCTGAAACCGGTCCTAGTTTCTAAAAGGGGAAACATCCTCACAACATATAGCCTGTCAGAATCTTATATGGTTCAGTAAGATCATCTCTCACTCCTCTACACTTCAGTGAGTATCAATTCAACCTTTTCAATCTTTTTTCATTAGACAGAACACCAGGTTTAACATGTGCACCCAGCTCCACATCAAAACTACCACTTTTGAGCTCTGTCCCTGATTTGTCATGCAGTTTTGCTAACATACACTTTTGGATGAGCAGAAATCTGCTCCAGTTAATTTGTTCAAGAAAAGCTGTAAGGAGAAGCCTGGAAATTATAGATCTGTAAGTCTGACATCGATAGTAGGTAAGTTGTTGGTGGTGATTCTGAAAGGTAGGATTTACATGCATTTGGAGAGGCAAAGATTGATTAGGGATAGTCAGCATGGTTTTAATGCAAGGAAAATCGTGTCTTGCAAACTTGATTGAGTATTTTTAATTAAAGTAACCAAAAAGATCCATGAAGGCAGAGCAGTAGACATTTGTTACTTCGTCTTTAGTAAAATTTGACAAAGTTTGGCATGGTAAACTATTAGTAAAGTTAGATCATATGACATTCAGGATGAACTTGCCAGTTGGATGCAAAATTGGCTTTACTGTGGGAGGCAGAGGGTCCTGTACATATCTGAAAGTGAACAATGGGACTAAGGTAGTAATTTGACCTTTGAGGGCCATATATAAAGCCCTTTTGAAACTGCCTCTACCTATGCAGGAACAAAGGTTTTTTGCAATCTTCCTTTCTGCTTCTTTCTTGCTATAGCTGTATGCCATGTTAAGGAAATACATATTATTTACCATATGATTTTTAAAAAATTATATCACTGTTCTGTTTGAAGCTATTGCTAGATGTACTATCTCTTATGATAAAGTCAGGCTTGAAAACTCACATTTACCCGTGTTGGTTATCCCTAATACACTTATCAGTCTCCAGTGCTGGAATGAAGGCGATATTTTTATGGTTACACACTAAGAGGTTCCTTTTCACTCACAGCTCCATTGTAATTTAAAATCAGTTTGAAGATGCCTGCTGATATGAGCAAATCTGGGTCTTGGCTGAATTTCTCATTGTGCATTGCTGTTCTTAAATCCACAATGCAGTGATTCAGTCAGGGCGCCATTGCTCCCTTGATGATTGATTCCATGACTAAGAGACAAACTCAGCATTCTGGATTCTTCCAAGACAAGATTACATTCTGTAATATTAAAGAAAGAAAAGAACATGATCAAAGTGATTCATACAATTGGTGTAGATTTATTGGGGTAGAAATGTATTATGCAGGACATTGGTGAGGCCTCTTCTGCAACACTATGTCCAATTCGGGTCATCAAGTTGTAGGAAGGATATTATTATGCTAGAGATGGTCCAGAAGAGATTTAACATGATAATGCTGGGTATGGAAGGTTTGAGTTATACCGAAAGTCTGGATAGGCTGGGACATTTTTTAAACTAGAGGATAGGGGATTGAGAGGCAACCTGATAGAAGTTTGTATCCATACCTCACATTATTTTATAGTCATTGGCAATTGGCTTTTCCCTAGGATGGGGTTTTCAAGACTAGAGCACATTTTTAAAGTGAGAGGAGAGAGATTTAATAAAAACATGGGAGGCAATTTTTTTTACACAGAGGGTGGTTCACATGTGGAATGAACTTCATGAGGAAGTGATGGATGTGGGTACAATTACAACGTTTAAAAGACATTTGGGTAGGTACATGTAGGTACATGAAAAGGAAAGGTTTGGAGGGATCTGGACCAGGAGCAGGCAGGTGGGACTAGTTGAGTTTGGGATTATGTTTGGCATGGACTGGTTGGATGTTTCCATGCTGTATGACTCTATGGTGAGTAGTCAGATAGTCTAATAGATCATGATATGGCATCAGTTTGGGTGAAAATAAATCATAGATGGAGTTGTCTTTAGGCCCCAAAGAGTTGCCTCATTGTAGGACAAAACATAAATCAGGAGATATGGAGGCATGTAAAAAGAACACCAGACATCTCCTCTGATCAGCATATTAATTGAACAAATCAGAAGGGTCCACTCCCTCTCTCCCTTCCTCTCCCACACCTTTGATGATCTGCTTTACTCTTAACAGGCTTTGCATGTAAGTTAATGAATTGGAAATCATGGATGATTTACTGGTGGTGGCTAAGAGGTGAAAAATACCGTGGGTGATGTGTTGATGGTGAGAAAAGACATTCAGTTCTAAGTAAGAGCACGAATATATATATATTTATATATATATATCTCAAACAAAAGAAAAAGGAATAAATCAGATGGGCAAGAGTGACATGTCAGAAAAATTTATTGAGTGCATCAGAGAATGTTTGTTTCTGAGAGCAGTATATTGCTGAACCTACCCTGGAACAGGCTATTTTAAATGTAGTAATGTGTAATGATGTAGGATTAATAAGAGATCTGATATTAGGGATCCTCTAGGTAACAAAAGGGTAGAATTTTAGATAAAATTGAGAGTGAGTAAAATGGTGTCCTTAACTTAAAGAAGACCAGAAGGTTTGAAGAAAGAGTTGCCTAAAGTGGACTGAAATAGGTTAGTAGCGCTCAGCAAAAATGTATTAGTCAAATAGAAGGACACAATGGGAAGGAGGAAACACACGTGGTTAGTAGAGGCAATTAAACAAAATTTCCAATCACAAACTTTGGGATACAATGTGGCCAACTTAGTACTGTGGCAGAGGGTTGGAAATTTTTTGGATCCAGCAGCAGATGACTAAGATGTTAACTAAATGAGAGAAAATTGCTTATGAAAGTAAATTGGCAAGGAATATGAAAACAAACATTGAGAACATCTAGAGGTATACATAAAGAAAGAGAGCCGCTAAAATGTGTGTGGGACTCTGTGCAGATGTAATGTTGATTTAAATGTAGGTAACAAGTAAACCGCACATAATTCAAATCAATATTTTGCATATTTCTTCATGGTGGAGGACATGACATTCAAAGGATATCAGATAGACCAGCTGCTAATAAGATAAAATGCCTTTTTAACAGTCTCTATAATGAGGGACAACATATTTGACAAACTAATGGGACTGAAAGCAGACAGGTTAACAGAACCAAGAGCTTTAAAGAAAGTGGCTACAGATATAGTGGAGGCATTGCTCAAAATCTTCCAGAAATCTGTGGATTTTGGGAGAGTTCCAGTGGATTGCAAAGAGGCTAAAGAGGCCCCTGTTCAAGAGGGATAGAGACAGAAAGCCGGAAATGACAGTCAGTTAGCCTAACATCTTCATTGGGAAAATGCTAGAGCCCATTACTAAAGAAGAAATAGCAGAACATTTAGAAAATCTTTGCACAATGAAACAAAGTCAACATGGTTTTGTGAAAGGACAATCTACTGTTGCAAATTTGTGAGGGCACTTCGAGAATATAGCAAAATTGATAGAGTGTAGATGTTGTGTTTTAGATTTCCAGATTGTGTTAGATAAGTTGTCACACAAAATGTAATTGCACATGATCAGAACTCACAGTCTTGGGGGTCATGTGTTAGCATGGTTTGAGGATTAGTGAACACACAAAAGGCAGAGAGAATTAATTAATGGGTCTTTTTCAAGTTTGAAAGCAGTAAGCAGTGGAATGCTACAATGGTCAGTCATAAGGTCTCAGGTATTTAGAATGTATATTAATGAGTTGGTAGAGGGGATGAAGTGTAATGCATCCAAATTTGCTGACAAAACAAAACTAGATGGGTGGGCATGTGGTGATGAGGATACGACATTATGGCATGGGGATGTAACGAGGTTGGGTGAGTGAGCAGAAACTTGGCAGATTAAGTTCATAGTAGGAAATTGTGAGGTTATGCACCTTGGTAGGATGAATCAAAATGTGCAGGGATCTGGGCATTCTTGTGCATGAAACACAAAACGTTAGCACTCAGTTCAATGAGTGATTAAGAAGGTAAATTAAATTTTGGCCATCATCGCCTGGGATTAAAAACATGAAAACCTTGTTTTAACTCGACAGGTGTTGGTGAGGTCACACCTGGAGTGCTGTGTACAGTTTTTAATAAAGAATATACTAACATTGAAGACTGTTTAAAGAGATTCTTAAGCTGATTCCTGGGTTGAATTGGTTGACTTGCTATGAATTGCTGACCACGTTTAGGAAAATAGGTGAATGGTTGGTATTTCTTCTGTGCCTCAGAACTGAGATGAAGAGGAATTTCTTTAGCCAGAGGGTGGTGAATCTGTGGAACGCATTGCCACAGAAAGCTGTGGAGCCACATCACTCTGTGTATTTAACGCAGAGATAGATAGGTTGTTAATTAGTAAGGGGACCAAAGCTTGAGTGGAAAAGACATGAGAATGAGGTTGAGAAACGTGTCAGACGTGATTATTTGGCAGATCAGATTTGATGGGCTAAACGGCCTAATTCTGCTCCTATACATTATAATCTTATGCTCTTTTTTGCTTGACCAAGTGGTTTAAAGCAGGATACATTATTGTAGCTGAAGACTACAGTTAAGAAATTAACTTTTCAAATATTTAACACTCAAACTAATTAATTTACTAGAAATGGCTAGGCAAGTGATGTGTTGCTACAATAGTATGAGGGAACTGCTGGAAGTTTTGACTACTTGAAGAACGTGGACTTAGAGTTGATGAGCTGGAATCCAAGATGCAGACACTGCACCACATCAGGGAGCGGGAGAGTTATCTTGACACTGTTTCAGGAGGCAGTCACATCCCTTAGATTCATTACATCAAATTTGATCCTTGTTCAGGAATAATAGGGTATGGCTGCAATTAAGGCAGATAATGGGTTACAGAATTTGTGGGTACAGACTGCAGGGAGGATGCTCGAATTGTGGTACAGTGTGCTATTCAGTGGAGAGAGAAAACTGAACTACAGAACCAATAGGGGATTGCATAGAACAGAGAACATTACAGCGCAGTACAGGCCCTTCGGCCCTTGATGTTGTGCCGACCTGTGAAACCAATCTGAAGCCCATCTAACCTACACTATTCCATTATCATCCATATGTTTATCCAATGACCATTTAAATGCTCTTAAAGATGGCGAGTCTACAACTGCTGCAGGCAAGGCATTCCATGCCCTTACTACTCTCTGAGTAAAGAATCTACCTCTGACATCTGTCCTATATCAATCACCCCTCAATTTAAAGCTATGTCCCCTCGTGCTAGCCGTCACCATCTGAGGAAAAAGGCTCTCACTGTCCACCCTATCCAATCCTCTAACCATTCTTGTATGTCTCTATTAAGTCACCTCTTAACCTTCTTCTCTCTAACGAAAACAGCCTCAAGTCCCCTCAGCCTTTCCTCATAAGACGTTCCCTCCATACCAGGCAACATCCTGGTAAATCTCCTCTGCACCCTTTCCAATGCTTCCACATCCTTCCTATAATGCGGTGACCAGAACTGCACGCAATACTCCAAGTGCGGCCGCACCAGAGTTTTGTACAGCTGCAGCATGACCTCACGGCTCTGAAACTCAATCCCTCTACCAATAAAACCTAAAACACAGTATGCCTTCTTAACAACCCTATCAACCTGGGTGGCAACTTTCAGGGATAGTTAGGAGGATGGATTTGTTCTCTGCAGCAAAGACCGTGAAGCAAAGTCCAGAAGACCGTGTTGCCTTCCTGATGTTGAGCTTTAGGACATCTCTTCTGGGCTGTAGAGGAACCTGGACTTAGAGGGGCAGTATCTAGTTGTCACAGTCTATATATTTAGAAATAACATTGGTAGGACTTGGACAGAGGTTAGCTCAGGGCTAAATTAAAAAGCATTATGAAGTTAATAGCTTCAGAGTTACACACTGAAACACATGAAAATTACAATAGGGTAAATAACACTGGAGAGGTAAATATGTGGATCAAAGATTGGTGAAGGCGAAGAGTTCTGATTCATGGGGCACTGGCACCAGCACTGGGGAAAGAGGGGAGTGTTTCATTGAAATGGGCTTCATTTGAATCATGCTTGGAGCCTTATCATGGGAAATCGTATAACTAAGGTTGTAAACAATGCTTTAAATTAACTACTAGAGGGGAGCGTTCAATTAAAGTTAAGTTTACAAAATCGATAAAGAAACAAGAGAGCAGAGGTGGAGGGGTGAACAATAACTAAGTGTGTTGGGAGGGAGCAGAAATTATATGCAAATGAATGCAGCAGAAGTTAGAAACACAATAAGTAATAATGTTAAAATGTCAAAGATAACGCTCATTATCTTAATGAAAACAGCTCTTGTAACAAGACAGATAAGTTGATAGCTGAAACAGAAAAAGGAGAATATGACTTGAAAGCTGTTATGGAGTAATGGTTGCAAGACTGCGAACACAATACTTTGAGAGTATTCAAAGTTCTGAAAAAGAGTTGAAAAGGAAAAAGAAGTGGGGTAGATTTGTAATAAAGAAAGTGATCAGTGCGATGGTGAGTGGTGATATCAGGATGTGGAATCAGTTTGGTAGAAATAAGGAATGGCAAGGGAAAGAAGTCATGGGTGGGAGTTGTTTGTATGGCCCCTGAAGAGTTGCCTTTCTGTAGATCAGAGTGTAAAGTGGGAAAGAAACAGGGGCATGTAAGAAGGGCATGATGGTTGCCATGGATGATTTTAATCTGCATGTTGACTGGACAAATCAGAAGTGCAGGGGTAACACGGCAGACAGATTTTGTAAAGTGCATCAGTGATTTCTTCTTAAAGAGCTGCATTACAGGACCTGACAACAGACTATTTTAGATCTAGAAATGTGTTGTAGGGTAAGATTAATGAGAGATCTAGTGGTTAAGAATCCACTGGTGGTTGACAGTCACAACATGGTAGAGCTTCAAATTCAGTGTGAGGGAGAGCAATTCAGGTCTTAGACCAGTGGGCTCAAGTTAAATAAGGACAATTACAGGGGGATGAAGGAAGAGTTGTGTAAAGTGGTTTGAGAAACTACACTCAGGGAAATTCAGTGCATGAGTAATGAAAGACGTTTGAATAGATATTTCACAATGCTCAGCAGAACTTTATTCGATGAAAAGGATGCATCACTTGTCGTTTGTAAAGGCGGTGAAGGACAGTATCCAATCAAAAACTAAAGCATACAATGCAGAGAAAACTAGTGGCAAGCCTGAGGATTAGGACGTTTTGAAGAACCAGCAGCAAATGACTGAAAAATAGGGAGAAGAATTATTATGAGACCATAAGACCATATGATAAAAGAGGCCATTTGGCCCATCAGATCTGCTCCACCATTCAATCATGGCTGATACATTTCCTAATCCCATTTTCCTGCCTTCTCCCTGTAACTGTTGATCCCCTTACTAATCAAGAACCTATCTATCTCTCTCTTAAATATGCTCAATGACTTGGCCTCCACAACCCTCTGTGGCAATTGGTTCTACAAATTCTCCACCCTCTGGCTGAAGAAATTTCTCCATATCTTTGTTTGAAAGGGGCATCCCTTCTCTCTGAGGCCCTCATGTCCTAGTCTCTCCGACTCAGGGAAACATCTTCACCACATCCACTCTATCCAGGTCTCTCAGTATTCTGTAAGTCCCTCACCATCCTTCTAAATTCCAATGAGTACAGACCCAAAGTCCTCACCCACTCCTCACATGGCAAATCCTTCATTCCTGGGATCATCCAGATGAACCTCTTTTAGACTCCCGCTAATGCCAGCACATCATTCCTTAGTTACACGACACGACACAAAACTGCTCACATAATTCCAATTGTGGTATGACCTCAGTTGGCCTCATATGTCTTTATATAGCATCAGCAGCACATCTCTGCTGTTGTATTCTAGTCTTCTTGAAATGAATGGTAACATTGCATTTGCCTTCCTAATTGCCAACTGAACCTACATGTTAACCTTAAGAGAATCCAGAATCGTCACACGTTCTGGTATGTTACACATTCCAGAAGCCCCAAGATATTTAAACAATCAGAATGCCTTAAATTGCTGACTTCTTGAAGATTTTTGCTCAGCAGTGGATTAATAAAACTATTTTAGTTGATATGAGAAACAGAGAAAAACATGTAGCTGAGCTATTTTGTGTTTCCAAAATAAATCTCTGACATCACAATGTCAGATTGTGTCAGTTCCTTGCAGCTTTCAAATATGCTTCACATGTGTAATTTGAGTTAACTGAGTGAACCTCCTTTTTCCTTGTGATTGGGTTGTACAACTCTTTTGAAATAGGCTTGTATCTCTAGGTTCTTTGCATCTGGTTTACTTCTTAGCATATTTATTGAACATAAAGTTTCATTGAGGTTAACACAGCTTTGAAGTGTAGTGGTCATTTGTGTTTAGCTCTGCTTTTCCAACTCTGGGTCTCTGACTAAGCATTCAACAGTTTGAAAGCGTGACCTGCCGCACAAGTGTGTATTCCCTTTAGAAAAAACAACTTTTAGTAGGCTTTGTTTTATTTTGTACTCGTCTTCAGCCCTTGCAAAGCTTAATAGTATGGGATTTGATCAAATACTTAAGTTCAGGCAGGTTATGTCAAGCCTGTACTTTTATAATTCATTTAAGAGGGACTCCTGTCTAAAAAAAGTAGGTGAGACCACCTGGTTAGCTGACAAAGTTCCCTATTCCCCTGATGAGCTTAGGAGTTGCAGCCAATCATTGGAAGAGACCCAATGTAGGAATCAGTGCTGTAATAATTTCAATGAGGTGGGTATATTAAGATCTCCGGATATTCATTTTGATTTAAACAGCTGAGGCAGGTTGTGAATATGACCCTTGTGCTCAGAAATCAGAGTTTTCCAATATTAAACCTGCCGTCTTGAATTTGATGCTTATGGCTCAGCATAATCTGTTTAAAATATTTTTAAAAATAAATTCAGTGTAGTATGGTGTATTTCTTCTGTTTATAAACATTTTACTTAAATAGAAGTTGTGTAATAAATATTGTGACTTGCATACATTGGCTTTATGTTTTATCACCCTGATTTTGATTTTGTCAATATAGAATTTTTGTGTCTGTTTTTTAACATAAAAGGACTGAAACTTTAAGATCTAAGACAATATATTATCAATTCTAGGTGAACAGCAGGATACCGAATCAAAAGTAAGTATCCATATATTTTTGTGTGCTTTATCATACATCTAAAGTTTTAATCAAATGAAATTGACAATATGGGTAATTCTTTTGCACTTCCCTCCTTTATGCAATCTCAGCAATTAAAGCAGCATTGTCTTTGTGAAACTGCTAGATGAATCCTTTAACTTGCCAATGATTGTATAATTCAATAAAGCAGATTCTATTAGAACATACCGTTGTGTTCCCTAAATGTTGTTTACTTGTGATAAAATTCCTTCCATAACAAAGCACGTTTTTTTTCTCCCAAATTCAACCAGGAAATATTGGAAGACTCAGCAGGTCAGGCAGCATCTGGAAAGGGATAAAGATCAACGGATAAAGCCCGGCCAAATGTTGTGAGCGGGAACTCCTCTATCTTTTCACAGATGTTGCCTGATCGGCTGGGTGTTTCCAACATCTTTCAGTTTGATTTCAGGTTTGCAGTACCTACAGTATTTTGCTTTACATTTTGTCAAATGTTTTTATATAAAGACAGTGGCTATTTAACTGAATCGATGGAGGGGGAAATGAGCACAAGACCAACATTTAGAATTAATAATGCAAATATAAATATCAACACTGAAAAAAAGCAACATCAATATATTCCTCCAAAATAGTTTTCAGGAATATTTTCATAAGTAGGTGTCCTGTTAGGTGAGAGGAGAACCATTTCATTTTTATTTAACTTTTATTTTCATTGCTGGTGACATTAGCAAAATGTTATTTAACATGCAATGCTGTACTTTGTTCCTTTATGTACGTTTGTTTCTTTTTAAATTATTAAAAGTTGCATATTTATCTTAGAAATTAGTAAATCGTAATCACTTCAAAAATATTCTCATTTAGTAATCTTTCCATTCAGCTTCATATAAACCTCTTGTTCAGAGCACAGTTATTTCATAATGTTGCTGATTTCATAAATGACATCACATTAGAGGAGCCAGACTATGCCACTAGTGTCAGGCCAATACAGTAAGGTGTAAAAGGTAAAGGTGGCACTCTCTGCCAACTTGTTATGGAAAGGGTGATAAATGTCCACGCCTAAATGTTTTTTCATAGTGAGGAGATAGCAAGAACTGCAGATGCTGGAGTCAGAGATAACACAGCGTGGAGCTGGAGGAACACAGCAGGCCAGGCAGCATCAGAGGAGCAGGAAAGCTGATATTTCAGGTCAGGACCCTTCTTCAGAAATCACCCTGTTATGGTGCTTGAAAGTTGCTGAGACTCCAAACCTGTCAGAGTTGAGGTGGGGTGGGGGTCAGCAAGGGAAGGACAGGGGAGAGGGTCAAAGACATGTGGGAGTGGAGGGTGATGGGGGAGGGAAAGAGGGGAGTGCCAGTGAGAGTTGTTTAATCCACAAGGGTTTTGAGTAAATAGCATCTATTTCTGCTTCTTATAATTTAGAGTATAGGTTGTAATCAAAAGCAGATAATCAGATTGTGGTTTTTTTAAGAGACAATCACAAAAGGCCATTGAGAAATTCAAAGATTCCAGCACAGATCATTGAGCACTGAAAAGGAAAGCTTCTGTGGTGTTAAAAAGGAGATGAGGCAGATAGGGGTTTGGGGGAAGAGCGTGGGGTTGTTTCATTGTGATAAAGCTGGCTGGAAACAATCATTTTCAGGAGAACCGTGTTCACACCATGATGGAGACATCTTGAATGAGCACCTGCTTCTGACCAGGGAGGCCTCCAGGACTGCTGGACTGAAGGGGGCTAAGAAGAGCCACAGCCTGCAGTGCTGCAAAGTGAAACAAAGGCACCTTCACTCATTTCTAGGACCAGTTCTGCACAGTCCACCAGTGGGAGCAACATCCAACTGTTTAACTGCAGAAGCCGGTGCAGCTGCTCAATCTGACATCAAGTTTAGAACTCTTCATAACAGAAAGGGAATGTTCAAACAAGCCAAGCTTGCAATGAGAGTAGAGACTGATCTTTTTTCTATCATCATACATAATTTCTATCTTTAATTCACTATCTGTATTTTGCTAATAACTTTATTACTTTTTACTTATATAACTTTTAGTAATCATTGAATAGTACATTCACAGTTTATCTTGTTTGAAACATGAAGTTGTTACTGATTCCTTTTAAATCAAAACACTGAAACTAAAAGGGAGCTTATATGTGCTTATAGAAATTCTTAGTATACAGACAATTCTGAGGATATGCCTGCTATGTAGTCATGATGCTTGCATAGTAAAAAACATTTTGTTTTAAACTGTGGAATCTTGTGGATTTATTCTTTCAGAAAGTAAGTGGAACTTCAAATTTCTTTAAAAAGATACGTAGCCATGTGATAAGAGACTGAGTGCACTGGGCATATACTGTCTGCAATTTAGAGGAATTCTAGGTGATATCATTGAAAAGTATAAGCTTTGAAGTAGCTGAACAGATTAGGCAGTGAGAAGTTGCTTTTCTCCGAGGGGAAATCTAAAACACAGGCCAAAGTCTTGGGACTAGGTGTCAATCATTGAGGACTGAGTTGAGAAAAATTTCTTCAATCTTAAAGAGGTATACATTTTTTGAATTCCCTGCCTTAGAGGGTTGTGGATATTCCATCGTCAGACAAAGTTTTGGTCTTTCAGGAAACTGAGGGAAGTGGGGAGCAAGCAGGTAAGTAGAGTTGAAGTCAAAAATCTGCCGTAATCATATTGAATAGCAGAGTAGACTGTACTACTGTACAGTCTTCTGCTCTGATCTCAATGTTCTTTTATCCATTGTATTAATACTAGCTTTAATGCTATTGTATATTGCATACATTATACATCCTTATTTATTTCATGTTTCAGAAAAATGAAGAAATCTTGTATGTTACAGTTGAACACAACAACCCAAATATTTCAAATGAAGCAAATCCAAGGGATGACAACACTTGTGAATATGCAGTGATCAACTATAATTGCAAGCAAGATACCACCATGTCCGAACAAGATACTCAAGAGTATGAGGAAGTGATACCCAATTAATGGATTGCAAAGCAGGAGCAATTCCATATCATTACAGCTTATTATCTAATGGAGCAATCTGCTCAGCTTTGCTGGTGATTATGGAAACAACAAGTGCTGTTTAGTGACATTACCACTCAGGCCAGAGAATTATTTCATTGATTTATTGTCTTCAGAAATGAAGATTTAAATTAAGGATTGTTCTGGTGTTTTCTTTATGGATTTGGACAGTTATGGCTGTTTTTCAGGATGGGAGAAGTGCACCACTATGTCCTGCCTCCTCTCTGTTTCTCATTTGTGCCGACAACCAAACATCACTTAATACAATTGGTGAGATTTTTGGGCTTAGTGGTGAAGTGCCATAGACCTTGAAGAGAGCTGGTCACAAGCATCTAGCAATCTGTGTAAACTAAATTCCACGTATTATTATGATCCCACTAATATTGCAGAAGTCAGATACAAGAGTGAAACCAGGCTCAGTAGATCTTAAGTTTTAATTTTGCAATTTGTTTACTGTGGTGGTCAGTCAATGAACATATTTGTATAAGACTGTCAATGTACTTTTAGTAAAAGAATATTATTTTACTACACAAAAAGGAAATTTAAAATAAACAAAGCTCTTACATATAGAAAAGACAATTTGGAAAGACCTTTTTCACAATCAGCAAAAGGAAAGATTTGGTATTTTCCTGGCAATACCCTTTGTGTACACTCAACACCAGTGAAGTATCACTCCCATTTTCACTTTAACATTTCTTACTGAACTGACAATGCCATAAGAGTTTCCTTTCGATGACTTTCTGCACATTCACCAGATGTGAATTTCTCAGCAAGACACACAGAGAGGCTAATTCTTTGACCTTTCTCTGTCTTTGACTATTTTGAGGCAGCTAAAACATAGTAAGACCTCTTTCCAGTTCTGATGGCCTGAAAACTTCCAAAATTAAAATCTGCACCTTTGGTAAAATAGATATTTTATTTTCTGAACATGACCTGCCTATGGCCTGTTGCCATCTGTCTTTTTACTGTGGGGCAAAACAGCTCAAGCCAACAGTAAACAGCAATTATCTCACCAGATAGCATGTTCAGTCATTAAGTCATGTCACTTGATTTCCTGGAAAATGTCTTCAGCTCTCTGTTCAAATGGGTTTCTGACCCTTGTGTAAAACAACATTTCAGAACTTCACAACACTTGAAAAACGAAAAACTATTCACCTTGACTTCAAAATTCAAGTTCACAAAACAACAATAATATATTATAAACATTCATTACAATGTCCTGACATTAATTTGATGCTAGCACCAAGTCAAGGGAATCTCTGCTGTCCAGCCATGGTTATGAAGCAGATTAAGTAGCCATTTGCAATGAAGAATTCCCAAAGACAACAAACCAGGAAGTATATACACGGATTATGATTAATTATTTTTGTAAGTCTATCAAAATAAAGGATGAGCCCAATACTCTAGAAGCTGATTTATTACTGACTTTTAAAAATTATTTGTATTCAAAACTTTGGAATTTTTATCATAATTGATATTACCCAAACAAAGTAAGAGTTTTCCAGGCCAGAGAACTTTTCTAGCAATTATTAGCACTGACTTCACTGTTCAAAATCCACATTAACAGGCCATAACTTTTTAGCATTTTCACCAGTGATCTTAAAACATTTTCATCAGACCGAGTGATTTCCAAAGATTACTGCCAGCAATGTCTCCTTTCCCACATTTAACTGCACATGCACAGATGCCAGAAGTTGTCAGTTTCACAGTTGCAATAACACCAAATTCAGTCATGGTTGTAGCTATAAAATCCAGGCCAACTAGTTTTCTGTCTGCTTTCTGATCCCAGTTGATAAGTAGTTGGACCAAACTGGGAAGAATCTAAGACGTTGAAAACTAATTTTTACAGTGGACTTCAAATATACAAGTGATCCAGTGATAGATTTGACAATGTATTCACTTCCTACTCATTTATTTTATATAGAATTCCTGTTTCAAATATACCATATAGTTAATCGTCTGCTTCTTAATGCTTAATATGCCACATGTAGTCAAACCTGGCTGCATTTCATGTAAAGACACTAGTGCAAATTTAGTCTGAAACCTTTTTTTCTCCTCAATGTTTTCTGTTTTTGTTTAAATCAAGTGGGATAAGAGATTATTTGTAATGTGTTTTTGTTTTCCTTTGAAGTTTATAGAAATCCTTACCCAAGTATTAAGTTCTTAGCAAGAAAATGATGGTAGTGAAATTTTCCTTGGAGAGCAGGACAAAATGAACATAGTTGAAATTTGTTTTGTCTAGTACTTGGTTGAATTGTTTTTCTATTGCAATTGTTGAAACAAGCTTTAAAATCAAGCTGACGATTTGCTGTTGTGGACTATCCAGAAGCAATTTCACCTTCTACACATTTATGAGATTTCAAATGTTCTTCATTTTACAGAAAGAAGCATTTAATTGAGATCTTTAAAATGGTCTGTTTTCTATTGTAAATGTAGTTTAAATTCCTAGTGAATTTCTAGTTTCTAAGAACAGTTAGTGAAACTATTTTTAAACAAGAAATATTTTCTGATTTTATGTGGTTAAATAAAGATTGAAAATGCAAAGATTTGTATTATTTTAAGTCATAACTGAAATATTAATTATGTCTTTAAGCATATGATAAAAATGGCATAACCTATCTATTGTGGTACAAACACAAACAGAAATTCCTGGAGAAACTCAGCAGGTCTGGTAGCATCTGTGAAAACAGCATTAACGTTTTGAGTCCAGTGATTTTTCTTCCGAAAGTGTGTTTGTTTCACATCTCCAGCATCTGCTGTTCTTTGTTTTATTTTGCTATCTATTGCCATGTTCATTCATATTTTCAATGACAGACTATTTTAGGCTGACACAGTGGCTCTGTGTTTAGCACTGCTCTCTCACAGCGCCAAGGACCCACGTTCAGTTCTATCCTTTGGTGACTGTCTGTGTGGAATTTGCATGTTCTCCCCGTCTCTGCATGAGTTTCCTCCAGGTGTTCTTGTTTTCTCCCACAGTCCAAAGATGTGCAGGCTAGCTGGATTGGTCATACTAAATTACCCATACTGTTCAGGATGTGTAGATTAGGTGGGTTATAGGTGGATGGGCTTGGGTGGGATGCTCTTTTGGATGGTGTGGACTTGTTGGGCTGAAGGACCTGTTTCCACACTAGGGATTCTATGATTCTATAAGCTAGACAGGATGGTCTTTGGAGGGTTGGTATGGATTGATGGGCTGAATAGCCTGCTTGCACACTGCAGTGATTCTATATCATTTTTCCATTCCCTATACACTTCACTTGAGACCCACCAAGATACCAAATTAAGTAATGAGTGAATTGAATATTACATTAGAGGTGCCAGTAGCCGATGGCAGACAACAATAATTTTGAAGGTCCAGAAGAAGCATTCCTGGACTCTCCAAAAAATCTATGCCTGTATTGAACATTGAATTAGGCTGCCTGTTGCCTCATAAAAATGGGCAGAGCCTGTGCAGTACCCAACTCTTTCTCTTTCCTCCATGACATTGTTCCCACACCTAGAAAGGACCTAAAATTTTGTATAAACAGCTTCCCGTTTCAAGTTATTGTATGATGCTCCCATTTACAGAGCCATCTGAATGTTGTGTTAGACAAACCTTGGGAGCTTAATGAGTAGTCAAAATCCATCCTTTTCTGAATTTCCACTGCAATCACCAATTTTAAGGCACAAAATGGGCAATTTATTTCCCAGCTCCCTTCCTCCTCCCCATTTCTGAAGAAGGGTCCTGACCTGAAACTTCAACCTGTTCCTCTGATACGGCCTGGCCTGCTATGTTCCTCCAACTCCACACTTGTTGTCTCTACTCCAGCATCTGCAGTTCTTGCTGTCTCTGAGCTAAAACTGTATCTTATCTTCAGAGGTAGGCATGATTAGTTGCCACATATGTGAGAAATATTTACTTACAAACAAATGTGATACAGCACTAACCGGCTAATAGGAAATTAAATGGGAATTAAAAGTGACTGTTTTAATAGATGGATTTTGACCGAATTGTATAATTAAATGTCCAAACAATCTCTCTGCTTGGGTAGAAATCACTAAGAGTAAATTACTGATAAATCTATCTCTTGTTTAAACAATAGGGATAGGAAATGCCATTTATTCAGAGAAAGTTTTCAAAATGATCTGTACGATTATGTAAATTGTATATGTATTTATTTTACATCAAATAACTGGATCCCAGGTACAGTTGGGTCTGAGGAATAGATTAGCATGCCAACCTCTGTCGAAAAGCCTTTATCTGGCTTCTTACCTTTTTTAATTCATTCATGGGATGAGGGCATCACTGGCTAAGCAGCTTTTATTGCCCATCCATAATTGCCCAGAGAGCACTTAAGAGTCAACCATGTTGCTGTGGGTCTGGAGTTACATGTAGGCCAGACCAGGTAAGGATGGCAGTTTCCTTTCCTAAAGGACATTAGTGAACCAGATGGGTTTTTCCTGACAATTGGCAATGAATTCACAGTCATCGTTAGATTCTTAATTCCAGATATTTTATTTAATTTAAATTCCACCATCTGCTGTGGCAGGATTTGAACTCAACTCCCCAGAACATTATCTGAGTCTCAAGATTAACAGTTTAGCGATAATACCGCTAAGCAAGTATTTCTGTACATCTATTGAACAGTAGATGTTACAGAGTAAATTCATCAATTCTGCTCTTCCAATTGAAAGCCACACTAAATGGTTATATGGATGTAGTGCCTGCCAATGTGTTTTTAACACTGGCTATCTACAAAAAAATCACAAAACACCAACATGATAAGATGTTGGTAATAAACTGTGCTTTTAAGAATACTTTTGTGGATATGTTACTAGTATCTAGACAGCTATTTGTTAGCTAGACCTGTTTAATAAAGCTGAAATAATAGTTATCAGGCTTTGCTGAAAGCTCTGTGAATTTTTTTTCTGTGTAGTGCAGTATTTGGCTATATTTAATTTATGTCTTGTGTAGTGTGAGCTTAACCTAGGTCAGGCGTGATAGGAATACAACAATTGATGTCAGTGGTGCAAACTTATGGATTGTTTTGTATATTTATTCTTAGGATACGGCAGATGCTGATAAGTCCTTATTTATTGCTCATCTCTATTTCCCAGGAGAGTGTTGGGCCTTCTTGAGCTGCTGCAGTCCTTTTGGTCATGGTTGTCCCACAATTATGTTAGGTAGGGAATTCCAGGGTTATAACCCAGTGACAATGATTACTAAATTCCAGTTTCTAATTGAATTTTAGCTCAACAGAGTACAATTGTTCTTTGCTGCAGCAGGCACATATTAAAATATCTTATTCATAGTTACTGTCCAGGCTGATGCTTGCGTAACTAGTATATAGACTAGAAGTTAGAGGAACAAAATGGAAAAGGAAAACTCGCTCTATATGGCTGATTGTGCATTGTAGGGGGAACTTTCAACCTATTGCCCTCTGAATTTTTATATATATACAATATATAAGAAATCTTACTTTCACATCATTGTACCATGGTCATAAGATTGAGGGTTGATCTGTCACAAGGTGTCAGCTTTGCCTCCATGAGGGTGTTTGTACCTGATACAGCAATGTTTATGCTAGGTTCCATAACCTAAGTACTAGATGTGGGTAATGTGGCACTGAGAGATTTAAAAGGCATTTATTACAGTTTTTGACATATATATATATATTAGTCATGGTCACATCAGTGTCTGGGCTAATACTGAATGATTTAGTCACAATCAGTAGCATGTTTTCATCAGTATGTCACACTTCAAGTAACCTCTATCACAATGGAGTGTGAGAGCTTTATTCCGGTCAGGTCACATACCATAATACAGTGAACATACCATAAGCATGTCTTTTAAATGTATACTGCATACTAACACTACTCATAACACAACTCCCCTTTTCTGAAAAAAATGACAAACTTATATACATGGATATATATAGATACATGTTAACAATTCAAGCTTTATGCAAACAGGTACAAGGAACGTTTACAAGATTAACAATCCAAGCTTCAATGAAATAATCTGGATGTCTGTCAACTTCTCCTTCTATGGGGATTGGATACCCATCTGCAGAAGTATTTGCTGTGCTCAGTTGTTCTTGGTTGTTGTCTGTTGTGTGTTATCACTGAGCATCACCACACAATCATCAGAGATAAAAGGTACTGCAGATGCTGGAGAATCTGAGATAACAAGGCGTGGGGCTGGATGAACACAGCAGGCCAAGCAGCATCATAGGAGCAGGAAAACTTGACGTTTCGGGCCTAGACCCT